>CM040119.1:274833418-275057528 GCA_022559845.1 Amorphophallus konjac | reverse complement strand
TAGTTATGATCATTTTAGTGTAACCCTATCCAAACCCTAGCTCCCGGCGTTCACCGGACGCGGCAGGGATGACCGGCGTAGACCCAGAGATGGGCGGTCTTACGATAGACCGTCCAACTCCAGCCCACCTTTTGACCAATTTTGACCCTAGCATGCCCCTAGTTGAACGGTTTTTCAGGAACCACTCATCCCAGGATGAACGGTTCGTCAAGAACCACATATCTGGATGAAAGGTCCAGACTGGACCACATATACATAAACGGCCCTGCTCTGGCCGCACAACACAGGGATGGGCGGCCCTCCCAGGACCGTCCAACCCCTTGGGCGGCCCAGACAGAGCCGCCCAACCCCTTGGGCGGCCCAGGGAGAGCCGCCCAACTCCCTGAGGCCTGTTTGAAGCCCTTTCGCCCCTTGTTCAGCCCAGTAGATGTACGGCCCTTTAGCAACCGTTTATCTACCCAGTAATTGACTTAGTAATTATTATGATGCATCCATTCTAGTGTCATAATGACAATTTATAATTAGAAACCCATGGACGGCCCCTGAGGAACCGTCCATCTCCCTGTGTCATAGAGTGACCCCTGTTCGGCCCCGGAATGCCCAGTAAGTTGTACGGTCCATATAGAACTGTTTATCCCCACAGAGAGTGACTTAATTTATGTTCTAATGCATTAATTTGCATGTCATTAAGCGTAATTAGTGAAATAGAAACCCATTTAATAACTGTTTAATAATGCAACTAAATTTATGATTATTGCTTGTTATTCGTGCCTACGCGACTTACGCGAACTCGTTATCATCTTAATTTGTTTTCTTGGCATCTTGGATTAATATATAACCTAATCCCTGTTAAATTAGCTTGGCATTAGGATTAATATGACTGTTAACTTGCTGTTTAGCTGCTGTACTACAGTAGAATAGCATGTTTAACTTTCCCACTTCACGCGAAGCCGATTGGCCGATTAGCGTGCTAGTTTCGGTTCTACCCCGGAAACTCTATCCGGCGGTCTTACCGTCATCTTGGAACATCATTATAATCATGATTAGAATCTGTTTAACACCAGCATACCTTGTTTTATGAGTTTAAACCGCTGGGTTAAGTCTTGGATCAAATCGGACGACCCGAGGCATGCGCGGTTAGTATTGGACCGCATAACCTCTTCGGCGGCCCGTTCGTGACCGCATATTTTTATACGGCCCAGTATGGACCGTATATCTTGTTCTTGGGCCTCACTGTCTTTTAGACATGAGCGGCCCATATTGCACCGTTCTTACCTTAGGGCGGCCCACTGTCAGCCGTTCTTTTCTTGACTTCACGGGCTGAGTTTCAGTCCAGTTCCTGTACGTACGGTTCTGTATGAACCGTATATATCCATGGAGCGGCTCTGTTACGACCGCACATCTCTTGGATATGAGTTTGACCGTGTTTTGTACTCTCGAATCCAAGGACAAGGTTAGTCCTTTAAATATGAACTTATGGCAGAAATTCCTCTGATTAATTGGCCATTAAAATTGATTGAATGTCTGGACGGATGGGACGTTGGGCCCAGTAAATCAATGTCATCGCATCATAAGGGCCCGGTCTGGTCCTGGGGAGAGCGCCCGAAAGTTAGTGAGCCCATGGGATGTTAATGACAAGGTGGGGCATTGCACCGAAGTACTTGCCTGAGTGTTGGCGTCTATGACAAAAGTATCTTGTTACTTGTTACTTGATCATACTTGGTAAATATTTAAATCACTTGCTTGTTGGTCAATTCCTTATTACTATATCATTGTTATATCTCTTGTTATATCTCCTGTTGTAAATTCTTGTATTTGTTATCCTTGATAATCAATATCAATTGTATATTTCTTGACCTTGCAAGATCTCGTTATTACCGTTGTTTATTGCATTATCGTTTGTAGCATGATATTTTGAAAATATAATTAAACTGTTAATCACTTATACATGTCTGTTATTTCCTACTGAGCGTCAGCTCACACCCCGTTGTTTCCCCCTTTCCAGGCTTCTCAGGTGACGCGCTTACCGACGGGGAAGGGCAGGAGTGATGTCTTGAGTGTATCAGTTCTAGTGTGTTAGCGGTGTGCTTATTGTTAGTTGTGTTTGGAGATCATTTAGTTTCAATTTGTTGTTGAGTCTTAGTGGTTGTTATTCCATGTTGTATTAAGTTGCCTTTGAGATTACTGTATCAGTTTGGTTGTTAATGATCATTTAGTATTTCCTTTCCATAGCACTTGTGTATTTAGATTAGTTCTCTCTCTTTCCTGCTTGCCTCTGACTGTACGTCCCGATATTTCCGCCTTGTTCGGGGCGTGACACTTGTAATGCATAATCAAAGCCTGGCTCGGCTCCTTTTCTCCCTGGGGACTAGACCCGAGGGGCACCAAAGGTAGCGTGTACCTGCTTCGCGAAGTGGGAAGTGGCAGAGGGAGGTTAGAAGGAAGAGGTTTGAAGGGCGCGGGTGGCGATGGTGCAAGCGATGGGGAAATACTGATGATGATGGACATGGGTGGAGGTAAAGGAAAAAGTGGAGGCATGGGTTTAGGGTCGGCCTGCTCAGGCTCAGAGGATGATGGTGAAAGAAGTGGCATCGGTGAAGGTGATGGAACAGGGATTATTACAAGGGTAGGTGATGAAGACAGTGGTGACGGTAATGGGGATAATGGAGAAGGTGATGATGGAGATGTGGCCAATGGAGGCGGCGAAGGTGGAGGTGGAGAAGGTGGTGGCAAAGGGGGTGATATGGTTGATGGAGATGGTGAAGGGGAAGAAGGAGGAGAAGGAGGTAGTGGCGTAATGGAGGAAGTGGCGGGTGGTGGCGCTCTTCGGCGTATCTTTACAACACGTCGAGAGGTGTTGGGGACAGGAGTGGTGATGGAACCGGAGGGTGAAGGATAAGTTGCCCGAGCGGAGGCTGAAGTAGGTAAAGGTGGTGGAGGAGATGGGATAGAGGAAGAAGCGGGTAACGGAGCAGGTACCATATCAAATAGAGAAACACCGGGGTGCCCCTGGTCTTGAAGTGGAGACGGTTGCCTAGGCGGCACGGCTTGCTGCTGCTGCTGCTTGCTGCTAAGTTCTGAAATAACTTGGCGCATGATAGCCCAATCAATCATCTTCTTATCTTCCAGACTGTAAACAAGTTCCCGGAACTCGGGGCAATTCTCAATCAAATGCCCCTATTGACGATGGAATTCATAGAAATGGAGCAAATTCCCGACCACAGGTCGGAAAGGCATAATCGGAGGGAGCTGTAACGCATGGGTGACCATCAAAGCCCTGAAGATGTCTGTAAAAGACTCCGGCAACGGGGAGTGAGAAGTCCGCTTAGGGCAAGGTGGATGCTGAGGGGTGTGAAAAGGTAATAGAGATGGTGGCGGGGGTTGCGTAGGCAAGGGGGACTGCGTAGGCAAAGGCGGAGGGTTATAATGATGTGGAGTCGTGGAGGGAGTGGGAATGTAATGAACGGCATCTACCTGTTCTGGGTGTAGTGTTTCCTTGACCGGAGGCGGAGGGGTGTGGTGAGATGAAATAGCGGAGGGCTGACTCATGGAGGGATGTAAGGTGTAACACATGGAGGTATAGGGGTGTGTGGGGGCGGAAGGCCGACTCGTGGAGGGATATGTAGTGGAGGGTTGACTTATGGTGAATGGCAGAGGGAAAGTGTATGTAGAAGGTGACGGTGGAGGAGACTCATGGTCAAAGGAAAGTAGGAGTTGTTGGCTAACGAAGCAGGCTCGATTGTAAAGCTGTTGCCAGGATGTGATATCATTTAGGGCTAAGATGCACCTGAGCTCGGGCGTTGCATTAGAAATAACCATCTTGATCTGCTCGCCCTCCGGAATATGCCCCAGGACTTGCGCAACTAGGCGACGCCAGCGGTCGGTAAACACGGAGAATTCTTCGCCGGGCTTCATCTTCTCTTGGGCTAGATCAACCATAGAATATCTGGGCCCCACCTGGTCTCGGTACTGCTGAATAAACATTACTTGGACGGCTTGAAAATTCATCATCTGCTCCTGTGGTAATGTGAAGAACCAATCCTTGGCCGAGCCCTCTAAAGATAGGCCAAACAAATAGGCCATCAAGCGTGGATCATGCTGGAACTGGGCCGACTCATATAAGAACTCCTTCAAATGGGCATAAGGGTCACCCACTCCACCATAGCGGCGATATGCGGGAATCTGTGAACGCGTTGGAAGTTGAAGACCTCGAAAGGCAAGTGGGATATCCGAAGAAGTTTGAGGATTGATTCGGCGTTGCAGTTCATCAAGCTGACGTTGGGCCCGAACGAACATCTCCTTGGTAGGAAGAGTCCGAGAAGGATATGAGCTAGCCTGAGCAAGGGATGGTGAATTTAAACCAGGGTAATGGTGATGGGCCGGATAAGGGGACCCAACCTGAGAAGAAGGAAAGCCCATTCCAGGAATGGAGGAATGCGTGGGCCTGGAATAATCATGCATGTAAGAATAAGGATGGATTGGGCTAGCAGCAGCACGGGCGGGGTAAGAAGGCCCATTTAAAGAATGGGGTCCAATGGAGGAATAAGGAGACGGGCCTGCATGGGAAGAGGAATCCACGCGGGGGTAAGAAGATGGAGAGGTGCAGGAATAAGGTATATGGGAGAAATGCTCCATGGGGAAAGTGGAGACTTTATATAGTAAATTTCAAATGAATATAAGGATGGGAATGAACCTAAGACAAATGCAGCTAAATGGAGACACACGAAGATGAGCTAGACCTAATGAGCCTAATTTGACAAAAAAGATGCAAATGATGACACTATGCAACATACAATGGAGGAGAGAGATGAGAAAAGAATCAACCAATTATCCAAACAAATTCCAAATGATGCGCGAAGATTTCTTATAAGTTCTCTTTTAGGACCTTAGTGGATTGATTAAAAATGTGAGTTCACTCAACCACAAGGTACCTAAATAGGATGAGAATGGAGAACTGGCAGACTCTAAAGGACTCTCTCTCGCACGAATGCAGACCCTAGACTAGGGGGTGGTATGGTATAACCTGCCCGGCGTCCGTGTGGGAATCCACGGCTCACGGGGGCTTACGGAGGTCCTCAGCAAGGTCCCCTAGTCGGATCCAAGGAATATAGAGACGAGAGGAAACCCTACTTCGGTAATGGCCAAAATCCAAGGAATGCAACTAGATGTGAATGAAATGCATGAATCCTATGCGCACCGGAGTGCATGCAAAATCTAGCCTAGAAACTAGCAAGCAATGGCCAAACAAACATGTAAGAAATGAAAACAAGTATGCAACAATGATATAAGAGCAGGGGGAGATCAATAATCAGCACCAAGGAGAACAAAAACAATATAGATATGGCAATCAAAGCAACTTCGGGTGCACTGTGGCATCAGAAGGACGGTCTGTGGGAGACCGCACAATAAGATAAACGGTCTGGGGTGGTGTTGTCACTCAAAATATGATCCTTCGACGACCAAGCCGCAAAGACGAATGGTACGGCCCACTGAAGCACAGAAGCCGATGAAGATCAACTTACTAGAGGCTCCTCAAGCTGCCAGAGCCCCGAGTCACCTGGAAGTGAACACCGGGGGCTTCACCTCAGGAGAGTGGGGATGAATCCACAACCAACCAGCAGTGCGACCAAGCCTGCCTAATGATCCGGCATCGACTCCGTCGTGCCGCTACCCTACATCCGTCGCCTGACCAAGGACGACGGTCTACCCGGTGACTCTCCTAAGGAGGAAGAACGTCCTCGGCCGTCCACAACAAGGGGCCGAAGGTTCTATCAGCAGAAGTCCCTGATCACCCGACACGGGTTCGGCTTCTCGCCATAATGGCCCGTTAGTGGCCGATTGGTCGCCATTCAAGGCAGAATTATCCCGGATGCAATGCCGTCCCGTAAGGAAGCTTCCAGCACGAGTCCATCTGAACCAGAAGCACATATCATAGTGCCGAAGGCCGTACCGGCAGGAGACCCGTATGCTCGGGCCAAACACACACAAAGTTCCGAGCAAGGTGTTTCACCACGCGGAGAGCTTCGTCAACACCCGCCAGGGTTTTCCAAGAACCAAGGCGAGTGGAACAGTCAACGGGAACCTCCGAAACCATCCCCGGGCCCATCGACTAACCCGCGTCGAGCGAACAAGCTAAATCGGCGCACAAAGGGACGTCGGCGCCCCTTAATCCGGCGTCGCCAAATCCGGCGCGCCAATTCGAATTGGGGACATGTTCCCCGGCGCCATTGAATCCAGCGCGCCTCTTGCCATGGCGCCGGATTAACGAAGGCTACATATACACTGTGGCTTCGAAACAAAAAGGAAGAGGAGAACGAACGAAGAAGAAAAAAAAAAGAGAAGAGAATAGAAGAGAGCCAATACGAAGGGAGAGAGACCGCTCGTTCGAGAGAGAAAAGCCTTGGGGGAGAAGTAGGGTTTCCACTGAGGGTTCTCGCCGCCGTCTTCCTCATCTACTCGTCTGGGTATCTCTGGAGCCGGAGAAGAGAAGCCTGTGGTCCGATACTCGGTTCTGGAGAAAGGGTTTAGGTGGGTTTCCGTGTTTTTTCCTCCGATCGATTCCCCCTTTCTTCTTTGTTTCCTTCTCCGGATATAATGTAAGTGATAGGGGGGAGGGGCGATGATACGAGCCTGACCTCCCCCCCTCACCATTATCGCTGCTCCTTCTCTTCACCTGTAACGCTCTTCTCTTGTTAATGTAAACGACGGCCGAGCGACAACGCCGGCGCCGGAACGTATGCTGTGTATATGATGTGACACCAAGCGGGGAGGGGAATTCGAGCTAGAAGTGTTGAAAAGGCCGCCGATGCCGATGTTGTACACTCTCTGCGCTTCAGGACAAACAGTCGGTTCTCTTGACATTGCGGCCACTCCAGATTTTTGCTGAAAATGGGACCAGTGGGGAATTCTTCATAACTGGAACGGGATGATGCCAGAATTTTCTTGATTTCTGTGGACACCGATTCTGGTCGGGGCAGACGGTTGAACAGAGTGGCAGGTCTATTGCGCAGACTGTAACAGGTTCTCAACAGTGGGAAAATGACGATGCTGCGACCGCTCCCGAGCTCGGAATCAGACACCTCTGAAGTCTTTGGTTCCTCATCTTTGCAACGAAACTGACGGGGCTGCTAGGTATGGTCAGAAATGGCCGGTAGCACTTGAACACTGAAGGTGGTCGATGCCGACAGAGTGGAAGCAGAACTGCATGCCCGGTGGGAGAAAATTGATAACTTCTGGATCCGGATGCCAAACGGAGCTATGCATCTTAGGGATGAAAGAAGACTCTGAGTAGAAGATTTTTGATGAAGAACTCCTGCTCAGATTCCCAGGAGGTTGGCCGCTGCAGATCTTCCACTCCGGCTCTGGTCTTCTGTCCGAGCAGTTTTGCGCAGTCGCGGGAGAATGGAGCTTCTGATCCGCCCGGTACTCGGATGGAGACGAAACCACCTCGCTTGGAAAGCTCTCTAGACGACCTTTCCAGAGATGTATGCCTTGCCACCAGAAGATTCAGGGAAATGCCGAAGTTGATGCATCTTCTAGGACCAAATTTGATGCCTGCGACCTGCAATGAAGTTGAAACCTTGTGGTGGCAAATGGTGGTGGAATGAGATGGAGGGAAGGGGAGGGCGACCTTGGCTGGGTTGGGGCTGGAGTTGGGCGACCTAGGGTGTGGGGGGAATGGGAGAGGGGAGGGTATTTCGAATTTGGGCCTTGGGAGGAGTTATTTTAGCCTTGGGAAGGTGGTGGGATGCATGGGGAAGGAGAGTGGGGTAGTTGGGGGTTGGGAGGTGAGGAGAGGATTGGAGGAGAGCTCTTGGGGTTGGGGTGAGTTAATGGAAGGGTGTGGGAACTAGGGAAAGAGTTATTAGGGGAGGGGAAGAGAGAGAAAGTTGTTGGGAGGGGGAGGAGAGAGAAAGGGGCGCACCCCTTAGAGAAAGAGAGAGATAATGAGAGAGAGAAAGAGAGAGAGAGAGGGGAATCCACCCCTTAGAGTGAGAGAGAGAGAGAAGTTAGAGAGAAAGAAAGAACCCAGGAGAATCCACTCCTAGAGAGAGAGAGAATATTAGAGAATCCACTCCAAAGAGAGAGAGAGATAGAAGGAGGGTAAGGGACCTCATGTTGGAGGTAGTTTTCTAAATATTTTTGATTCACTTCATTGTTTTTAAAAGAGAGGTTACATGACACTTATATAGACTCCACTAAGAAGACCAAAAGACAACTCACCTAACACCTAACACCTACTCATCATAACTCTCTTAGGAAGACTAAAAGATAAAAAAAAGACTCTTACATAATAGTTGGAGACATAATTACTACAAAACATAAAACATGACCCATTAGGCCCATACATATGGCCCAATTAACATGAGACAACTAAAGCATAAACATGAGACAACTAAAACATGAATATCTATTTGATAATTTTGTTGAAGCCGCTTGTCGATCCCGTCAAACCCCTCCACTTGGAGAAGGTTCGACCTCGAACCTTGATTCTCGAATCTCGAACTACAGGACCCCGACTTGTTGGGACAAATCGGACGACTTGCTTTGATACCATTTTGATGTGACACCAAGCGGGGAGGGAAATTCGAGCTAGAAGTGTTGAAAAGAACGTCGATGCCGATGCTGTCCACTCTCTACGCTTCAGGACAGACAGCCGGTTCTCTTGACACTGCGGCCACTCCTGATTTTTGCTGAAGATGGGACCAGTGGAGAATTCTTCGTAATTGGAGCGGGATGATGCCAGAATTTTCTTGATTTCTGTGGACACCGATTCTGGTCGGGGCAGACGGTTGAACAGAGTGGCAGGTCTGTTGCGCAGACTGTAACAGGTTCTTAGCAGTGGGAAGACGAGGATACTGCGACCGCTCCCGAGCTCGGAATCAGGAACCGCTGAAGTCGTTGGTTCCGTTGATGAGTCATATTTGCAACAAAACTGACGGGGCTGCCAGATATGGTCGGAGATGTCCGGTAGCACTTGAACACTGAAGGTGGTCGATGCCGAAAGAGTGGAAACAGAACTGCATGCCCGGTGGGAGAAAATTGATAACTTCTGGATCCGGATGCCAAATGGAGCTCTGCTTCTTAGGTATGAAAGAAGACTCAGATTAGAAGATTTTTTATGCAGAACTCCTGCTCAGATTCTCAGGAGGTTGGCCGCTGCAGATCTTCCACTCCGGCTCTGGTCTTCTATCAGAGTAGTTTTGCGCAGTCGAGGGAGAATGGACCTTCTGATCAGCCCGGTACTCGGATGGAGACGAAACCACCTCGCTTGGAAAGCTCTCTAGACGACCTTTCCATAGATGTATGCCTTGCCACCAGAAGATTCATGGAAATGCCGGAGATGATGCAGCTTCTAGGACCAAATTTGCTACCTGTGACCTGCAATGAAGTTGAAACCTTGTGGTGGCAAATGGTGGTGGAATGAGATGGAGGGAAGGGGAGGGCGACCTTGGCTGGGTTGGGGCTGGAGTTGGGCGACCTAGGGTGTGGGGGGAATGGGAGAGGGGAGGGAATTTTGAATTTGGGCCTTGGGAGGAGTTATTTTAGCCTTGGGAAGGTGGTGGGATGCATGGGGAAGGAGAGTGGGGTAGTTGGGGGTTGGGAGGTGAGGAGAGGATTGGAGGAGAGCTCTTGGGGTTGTGGTGAGTTAATGGAAGGGTGTGGGAACTAGGGAAAGAGATATTATGGGAGGGGAAGAGAGAGAAAGTGGTTGGGAGGGGGAGGAGAGAGAAAGGGGCGCACCCCATAGAGAAAGAGAGAGATAATGAGAGAGAGAAAGAGAGAGAGAGAGAGAGAGGGGAATCCACCCCTTAGAGAGAGAGAGAGAGAAGTTAGAGAGAAAGAAAGAACCCAGGAGAATCCACTCCTAGAGAGAGAGAATATTGGAGAATCCACTCCAAAGAGAGAGAGATAGAAGGAGGGTAAGGGACCTCGTGTTGGAGGTAGTTTTCCAAATATTTTTGATTCACTTCATTGTTTTTAAAAGAGAGGTTACATGACACTTATATAGACACCACTAAGAAGACCAAAAGATAACTCACCTAACACCTAACACCTACTCATCATAACTCTCTTAGGAAGACTAAATGATAAAAAAAAGACTCTTACATAATAGTTGGAGACATAATTACTACAAAACATAAAATATGACCCACTAGGCCCATACATATGTCCCAATTAACATGAGACAACTAAAACATAAACATGAGACAACTAAAACATGAATATCTATTTGATAATTTTGTTGAAGCCGCTTGTCAATCCCGTCAAACCCCTCCACTTGGGGAAGGTTCGACCTCGAACCTTGATTCTCGAATCTCCAACTGCAGGACCCTGACTTGTTGGGACAAATCGGATGACTTGCTCTGATACCATTTTGATGTGACACCAAGCGGGAGGGGAATTCGAGCTAGAAGTGTTGAAAAGGCCACCGATGCCGATGCTGTCCACTCTCTGCGCTTCAGGATAGACAGTCGGTTCTCTTGACACTGCGGCCACTCCGGATTTTTGCTGAAGATGGGACTAGTAGGGAATTCTTCGTAACTGGAGCGGGATGATGTCAGAATTTTCTTGATTTCTGTGAACGCCGAGTCTGGTCGGGGCAGATGGTTGAACAGAGTGGCAGGTCTGTTGCGCAGACTGTAACAGGTTCTCAGCAGTGGGAAGACGAGGATGCTGCGACCGCTCCCGAGCTCAGAATCAGGCACCGCTGAAGTCGTTGGTTCTGTTGATGAGTCTTCTTTGCAACGAAATGGACGGGGCTGCCAGATATGGTCGGAGATGTCCGATAGCGCTTGAACACTGAAGGTGGTCGATGCCGACAGAGTGGAAGTAGAAATGCATGCCCGGTGGGAGAAAATTGATACCTTCTGGATCCGGATGCCAAACAGAGCTCTGCTTCTTAGGGATGAAATAAGACTTAGAGTAGAAGATTTTTGATGAAGAATTCTTGCTCAGATTCCAAGGAGGTTGGCCGCTGCAGATCTTCCACTCCGACTCTGGTCTTCTGTCCGAGCAATTTTGCGCAGTCGAGGGAGAATGGACCTTCTAATCATCCCGGTACTCGGATGGAGACGAAACCACCTCGCTTGGAAAGCTCTCTGGACGACCTTTCCAGAGATGTATGCCTTGCCACCAGAAGATTCAGGGAAATGCCGGAGATGATGCAGCTTCTAGGACCAAATTTGCTGCCTGCGACCTGCAATGAAGTTGAAACCTTGTGGTGGCAAATGGTGGTGGAATGAGATGGAGGGAAGGGGAGGGCGACCTTGGCTGGGTTGGGTGTCACGCCCCGACGCGGAAAATCGGCGCGTACAGTCAGATACGAGCTAGCACAACAGTAAATTCTAAGCTAAACAATTAGACAAATTATAAAGTGAGAAACACTTCCATTAATCAAAATAATTCCAACTTATTACAATAACCAACATGCTAAGACTCGATCAAACATGTCTTCCAAATGAAATTCTAATACAACACTGACGTAAAATCAAACTGGAAGTAAAAACTAAGCTGGCTCAATAACTAGGTACAAGAGCACTCAAGGATCACTCCTGACCCTCCCCATTGGTAAGCGCGTCACTTGAAAAACCTGAAAAGGGGGGAACACAACTATGAGCTGACGCTCAGTAGGAAATAACCGCATATTTACGTAGTTAACATCTTAATTACCAGTTGTATGTAACAGAGAACAAGGATTTGAATATAGAGATCAAGAACAATGTAGAAGGTCTTGCAAAGTCAAGAATTGAATAAATTCCAATGATCAATAATATCATGTACAAGAAATTCATTAAGAGCAATTGAAACAATAATAATTGGCCAACAAGCAAGTATTTCAATAATTCATAATCAAGTAAAAGGAATAACAATAGATAAAATGTCGTAGACACACACTAGTCAAGTACTCGGTGCAAATGCCACACCTTGTCATTAACATCCCATGGGCTCACTAATTTTCGGGCGCTCTCCCCAGGACCAGACCGGGCCCTTATGATGCGATGGCATTGGTTTTACGGATCGATGATCCCAATTGTCTAGACATTTCTTGTATAAATATGGCCAATGAATTTCAAGGAATAAGCTAAAATGTAACAAGTACAGATCTAGCAAAAATCAGAATAACAAGAAAATGAAGGATTAAACTTTGGCATAATGTTTAACGACAATTAAGTCGTGGAATCCAAGAATGAAAGGATAAGTAGGAAAAATACAATCTTTAGAATACATTCAATTCCATAAATTAACATTTTATTCTGTTGGTTTAACAAGTTTTATCATACTGGAAATGCCTTAAATTAATTGGATGCAAAAAGCCAAAGAAATGATTTATTTAGTATTATTAGAGTAAATTACTAAGAATTCCACTTAATTCATAGAAATAAATCCTAACATGGTGAAAATCTCCCTAAAATTTTCAAGTAACTCCAGCACATGATTCCTCTGGAAAATGACAGTAAATATCCATTTTTATTACTAGAATGGAATTTTTACACATTAAAAATACCTTTTTAAACACAAAAAAAAACCCATATTTGGTGTGCTATAAAAAGTTCCTTATGAAATTTTTGGATGGGTTATTAAGAATAATCATCTTACTGGTTGTTCATTTTTCATGATACCCATAGTATTTTTAGCATACTGAAATTAATTTTTCTACATTATTATACCATTTATGCTATTTATTGAATGGAAGAAATACATTAGAAATTTGTTTAAGTATAAAAATTTCTCTATAACTTGCTGTTATCATTCTAACATGCTGGAAAAATTTTTGTTATACTGTAAGAACTTTTATCATGCTGTAAGGGTTATTTTTAACAAGTTAATATAATTTTCATGCATTTATTCTCTATTATATGGATAGTAAATGAATTCTATTTGGTAAAAATATCCAATTTTCACAGAAAATTGTCTCTCACATGATAATTATATCAGAGTATAATATTCATGAATTTTCATACCTTTGAGATCTTTTTAACATACCACATATAATTTATAAGCATTTTCTTTCATTTTATAGAAGAAATATAGATTTTTATAAGATAAAATATTCTAAATCCACAAGAATTTAACTTCTCACATACTGATACTATAAGACAACATTTTCCATACATTGTAGTTATTTAATAATAATTTTTACATGCTGGACATAATTTCTTATACATTTATATTCTATTAATTATAGGAAAAATAGGTTTATATGCATAAAAATAGATTAAAATACTTTCCAGTAGCAGAAAAATAACTTTTAAATCTCCTGGTAGCAGAAGAATATGTTTTACAGTGATTCATGATTTTTAATTATTCATTTAATAACTCCGGATCGCATTTAGGGCGGAGGTCGGTCACCCGGCCCCTTTTATTGGAATGTGTGTGAGATCTAGGGATTAAAAAGCCTATATCTTCCTCAATTCTTAATGAAATTAAGCATATAATACATCAATGGAAAGCTAAGACAGAGTACTATCATTTGGTAAGGTCAATTTTAGATTTAGGTTCTGTAATTAAGTTCTGTATTGACAGGAAAAAGAAAAACCCTAATTAGGACAGTGTGTTACTAAAACATCAAATTCTCTACGTATACATGATAACTTTTAGGGATTTTTATATCACTGGAAAGCTAACAGAGAGGGCTTTCCAACCATGTATCACACATGCTATGAATTTTAACATTTATGTTTTGAATTCATGGATTAATCAGGTTCCAAGTATATGAAATCATCATATGGACAAGCTCATGTTCAAACCTCAAATTCTCTAAATAGAATTGATGGATCAAAGGGCCTTTTACGCCAAAAGAGAGATAACATGCTAAGCTTCAATTTCATATACAATAATTAACATTTGGCCAGTTATAACCTACCTCAATTGAAGACTTAAACCACGAGATAGATTAGACCCACGAACTATAAGAATCCCCTTCAAAGATCTCCTGATTCCTCCCTCAATACCCTATAAAAATTAGGGCTTTTAGTCTCAGATGATAGATCTCGTCGAGCTGATCAAAAACCCCTACTCATAAGCCTATTTTGGTTGAGGTACTAACCTGATTTGATGAACCAAACTTGGAGATAAAAAAAAACGACGGGGAGCAGACCACCTTCCACAAAATCGCCAAGATCTCCCCGGATCTAACTCCTCTGCCGACACCACAGCAACCAAATGAAACTAGACTCGAAGAGCTTTCTATCTATAGCTCATACACCTTCTGGATCCTTCCAGGAAGGGAGAATTTCGACCTTGAAGTGGCGTGTTGCTCACGGCGCCGAAATGATTGACCTAGACTAAACTCGTCTGATCACTCTTAGCCTAGTTAATCTTACACGAAATTTGTTGGGGGCTATTAATCTACAAGTCACTAGCTTTCATTTGCCCCTAACCTCATCGCATTTGGTTAAGAAATGGGCTCTAATTTGATGTTTTAAAATAGGGTGAATAGTGAACACGAATTTTGGGTTAGGTGGGTTGTAAGTCGGGCTTAACCCACTGATTAGGCCTAGATAATGATTTTATTAGGCTTAGTCCAAGAAGACAAAAGTGTTAGTCGATGCATCTATTATTTAATTATGATTTTTATGAATTTTTTATGGTAGATAAAATTTTCACTATTCATTTAATAATAAAATATTAAATTCGAAATTCAAATTTCAAATTCCCTCTTTTCATTTCATTTTCATTCCAACTCAATTGCATTTGTGTTTCATTTCACCTAAACCTTATTTTCATTTGGGTTACATTTCATTTTCATTTCATTCAATTTAATTTAAAATTTTAAAGGTTTAATTCAATTTCTATCCAATTAATAATTCAACTAAATTCAAATAAATTCCTAAAATTTTTAATTTGACAAGGAAAAATCAAATAAAATTATTATTTAAATACGGGGTATTACACCCTCCCCTACTTAAAGGAATTTGGTCCGCCAAATTCACTACATTACGATACGAAAATAAAGGATAACAATTTCAAGGGACAACTAGCTCACCTAGAAAAGGTCGGGATACCGCTTTCGCATAACATCTTCGGATTCCCAGGTGGCTTCTTCAGCTCCACGCCGACTCCACTGGACCTTAACCATAGGTATAGATCGACTCCGGAGTTGTTGCTGCTTCCGGTCCAAAATCTTTATCGGTCTTTCCTCATAGGTCAAATCCTCCTTCAGTTCGAAGTCCACATGCTGAATAACGTGAGTGGGGTCGTACACATACTTCCGCAACATAGAAATATGGAAGACGTTGTGCACGCCAGATAACTGAGGCGGTAACGCCAATCGATAAGCCACTTCTCCCACTCTATTTAAAATCTCGTACGGGCCAATGTACCTCGGACTTAGCTTGCCATGAATACCAAATCTGCGAATCCCTCTCATAGGAGAGACCTTTAGAAACACATGATCACCTACTTGGAATTCCAATGCTCTCCTTCTATTATCGGCATAACTCTTCTGTCTTGACTGAGCCACTTGTAGCCGATCTCGGACAATACGGATATTCTGTGACGATTCCAAGATAAGATCTGGTCCAAGCCATTGTCTCTCACCTACCTCATCCCAACACAACGGGGATCGACAGCTTCTCCCATACAAGGCTTCAAATGGAGCCATCTGAATACTAGACTGATAGCTGTTATTGTAGGCGAATTCAATTAATGCCAAATGTTCATTCCAATTACCACCAAAGTCAATCATACATGCTCGAAGCATATCCTCTACTATCTGGTTGGTCCTTTCAGTCTGTCCATCTGTCTGTGGATGAAATGCCGTGCTGAAATTTAGACGAGTACCCAAAGACTCTTGCAGTCCCTTCCAGAAATGAGAAGTGAATCTAGGGTCTCGATCAGATACTATATTCACTGGAATACCATGCAATCTCACCACTTCCTTCATATACAGAGCTGCTAGAACATCAACTGTCCATTTAGATTTAATGGACAAGAAATGGGCTGACTTTGTCAGTCTGTCGACGATCACCCAAATTGCATCGAAACCGCTACGAGTTCTAGGTAGACCCATGATGAAATCCATGCCAATACTCTCCCATTTCCATTGGGGTATGTCGAGTGGCTTCAATTTCCCTGCCGGCCTGAAGTGCTCGGCCTTAACTTGCTGACATACCAGGCATCTACTCACAAAATCTGCAACTTCTCTTTTCATATTCGGCCACCAAAAGGATCTTTTCAAATCCTTAAACATTTTAGTGCCTCCAGGATGAATCGTGTATTTAGATCTATGAGCTTCGCCAAGAATCTTGTTCTTGATTTCAGCTACGTCAGGTACACACGTTCGTCCTTGGAATAGAAGTCTTCCATCATCAGAAATCATGAAATCCGATCTGCTGCTCAAACTTCCCTTGATCTCTACCAGTTCGGGATCATTATCTTGCAAGGACTTGATCTCCATCAGTAATTCAGGTTTAAGTTGCATTTGTGCAATAATGACCCGATCATTATTGATATTCAAATCCAGACTAGCCATCTGCTCCAATAACTTCCATTCTTGCATCATAAGACTGGATAACTTTGCTATCGGCTTCCGGCTCAAAGCATCTGCCACCACATTACCTTTTCCAGGATGATACTCAATAGAAAAGTCGAAGTCCTTCAAATACTCCAACCATCTGCGCTGCCGCATATTGAGTTCCTTTTGAGAGAATAAATACTTCAAACTCTTGTGATCTGAAAATACCGTGAAAGATTCTCCATATAGGTAATGCCTCCAAATCTTTAAAGCAAAGACGACGGCTGCCAATTCCAAATCATGAACAGGATAGTTCTCTTCATGCTTCCTCAATTGCCTGGAAGAATAAGCAATTACCTTCCCATGCTGCATAAGCACACAACCTAAGCCAATACCTGATGCATCGGTGTAGACCACAAAGCTTCCTTCACCAGAAGGTAAAGCTAACACGGGTGCTGAAGTTAAGCACTCCTTCAATGTCTGGAAGCTTTTTTGACAAGCATCCGACCATTCAAACTTATTCTCCTTGCGGGTCAATCTGGTAAGGGGGACCGCGATCTTGGAGAAGTCTTGAATGAATCTACGATAATAACCTGCCAGGCCTAAGAAACTTCTGATCTCAGTCACACTGGTGGGCTGTTCCCAATTCATCACTGCTTCCACCTTCGAAGGATCAACAGAAATACCATCTTTGGTAATAGTGTGTCCTAGAAAAGACACCTCTTGAAGCCAAAAACCACACTTACTGAACTTGGCGTACAGTTGATGGTCTCTTAATATCTGTAGTGCCAATCTCAGATGTTCGGCATGCTCTACTTCACTCTTAGAATAAATTAAGATATCATCAATGAATACCACCACCCATCGATCAAGATAGGGTCGAAAAACACTATTCATCAACTGCATGAAAGCCGCTGGTGCATTCGTTAAACCAAAAGGCATAACGACAAATTCGAAATGACCATACCTGCTGCGGAAAGCCGTTTTATGAATATCTTCTTCCTTAATCCGCAACTGATGATATCCAGATCGAAGATCGATCTTAGAAAAGAATTGAGCTCCTGCTATCTGGTCAAATAACTCATCAATCCTCGGCAATGGGTACTTGTTCTTGACAGTTATCTGATTCAGTTGCCGATAATCGATGCACAGTCTCAACGAACCATCCTTCTTCCGGACAAATAGTACAGGAGCTCCCCAAGGGGAAGTACTAGGGCGAATGAAACCCTTCTCAAGTAACTCCATCAATTGCTGCTTTAATTCCCTTAGCTCCGCAGAAGACATACGGTACGGAGCTTTAGAGACAGGAGAAGAACCAGGAATAACATCAATAGAGAAGATAACTTCCCGCTCAGGCGGAAGTCCCGGTAGATCCTCAGGAAATATATCAAGAAATTCACAGACAACAGGGATGTCCTTAATCTCCACTTGCTGCTCGGGAGTAGCATAGACAAAGGCTAGAAATGCCTCGCAACCTCGTCTCATCAATTTATCAGCACGAAGGGCCGAAATAAGTGAGATAGAGTGATGGTATCTAGCTCCCAAAAATGAAAGTCCTGGATGCCTATTAAAAGACACCGAGCTAGAACTGCAGTGAACATTGGCATCATACTTGGCCAACCAGTCAGCTCCTAGGATTACATCATAATCCTTCATGTCCATGCAGACTAAATTAGCCGGTAAATTCTGCTCATTAACCATAACCTTGCTAGAAGGATAATAATGCTGAACTGCCGATCTAGAACCAATAGGTGTAGATATTGCTAACGAAGAACTCATCAAAGCAGGTTCTACAGCTATAGACTTAGCAAATCTCCGAGAAATGAAAGAATGTGTTGCACCAGTATCAAAAAGAACAAAGGCTGGCTTGTCGAGTATAAAGAGAGTACCTTCGACGAGTCCACCTTCTTCGGCTGTTTCTACTTCATCAACCTGAAGTGCCTGGAGCTTGCCTTGCGGCTTCTTGAAGACCTGAGGCTTCGCCGGTGTAGCTTGCTCCGATAATAATGGACAATCTGGGATGCGGTGCTCCCTACTTCCGCAACGTAGACAGGCGCCCAACTTGCGCCAGCACTCTTCCATCTTGTGACCAGGACGGTCACAATATCTGCACACGCCCTTAAAGGGTACAACAGGGACATGCTTCTTTTCTTCCTGCTTTGGCATCTTTCCCTTCCATGAGCCTGCTCCGGTCCACGAACTCGACCCACTCGCGGGCCTCTTCTTGATAAAGCTAGGTCCGATCTTGCTTTTCTTGAACTCCTTTGGTTGCTCTTTCTTCATGCCTTTGCCACGGATTCTTTCCGTCATCTCAAGAGTGTCCTCCAGAACTTGCGCCTTCCTTACCATCTCAGAATAAGTTGATATCTCCATAGGTGCCAATTGGTTGATATAATGAAGCTTCAAACCATTAAGAAAGCGCTTCGCCTTCATCTTTTCAGTAGAAATGAGATGAGTAGCATATCGAGATAGTCTGGAGAATTGTGCTTCATACTCTGCTACAGATAAGCTCCGCTGCTTTAGAGCCGCGAACTCAGCTGCCTTCTTCTCTTGAACTCGGTCAGAAAAGTACTTATTGTTGAAGAATTCCTCAAACTCTTCCCACGTAACCTGACGGTCACCGAGAGTCGCCTTGATAGAATCCCACCACGTACGTGCATCACGTTCTAATTGGAATGTAGATAAAAGAACACGTTCTTGGTCGGTGCATTGCATGACTTCAAAAATCCTTCCCATATCATCAAGCCAGTGCTCGGCTTCATCAGGGTCGGTCGAACCTGCGAATCTAGGTGGATTCATTCCACGGAAGTTCCGGTATAAATCACCGGTGCCATGCTGTGCCGCTCCTGCCTGAGCCACTTGCTGTAGGGCCTGAGTAAGGCCTTGAACAGTGCGCTGCAGGTTTCTCCATTCAGCACGATCAGCTGCCATTGCAAAGGCCTACACGAGGAACAAGATTACTTAGGTCCAATAAGATAGGTAATATCGCGATTAAGATACGGACTTAACCCAAGTTTCTACCCAAACTCACCAGGTCAGGTCCTAGACTTTTACAAGGTTAAGGTTCTAATGCACCTAGACACGACCAAAAACTCGGTACCTGGCGGAGATAATCGGTCCGAAGACCACTCGCGCAAGTGTGTGACCTTCCCGATTGGCGTAGCCTAACGTTCGGACAACACCTTTCGATATACCGGGTTATTGGATGCAATGAGAAACCTAAAACTTAGGGGAACCTAGGAATATGAAACCTGGCTCTGATACCAACTAAACTGTCACGCCCCGACGCGGAAAATCGGCGCGTACAGTCAGATACGAGCTAGCACAACAGTAAATTCTAAGCTAAACAATTAGACAAATTATAAAGTGAGAAACACTTCCATTAATCAAAATAATTCCAACTTATTACAATAACCAACATGCTAAGACTCGATCAAACATGTCTTCCAAATGAAATTCTAATACAACACTGACGTAAAATCAAACTGGAAGTAAAAACTAAGCTGGCTCAATAACTAGGTACAAGAGCACTCAAGGATCACTCCTGACCCTCCCCATTGGTAAGCGCGTCACTTGAAAAACCTGAAAAGGGGGGAACACAACTATGAGCTGACGCTCAGTAGGAAATAACCGCATATTTACGTAGTTAACATCTTAATTACCAGTTGTATGTAACAGAGAACAAGGATTTGAATATAGAGATCAAGAACAATGTAGAAGGTCTTGCAAAGTCAAGAATTGAATAAATTCCAATGATCAATAATATCATGTACAAGAAATTCATTAAGAGCAATTGAAACAATAATAATTGGCCAACAAGCAAGTATTTCAATAATTCATAATCAAGTAAAAGGAATAACAATAGATAAAATGTCGTAGACACACACTAGTCAAGTACTCGGTGCAAATGCCACACCTTGTCATTAACATCCCATGGGCTCACTAATTTTCGGGCGCTCTCCCCAGGACCAGACCGGGCCCTTATGATGCGATGGCATTGGTTTTACGGATCGATGATCCCAATTGTCTAGACATTTCTTGTATAAATATGGCCAATGAATTTCAAGGAATAAGCTAAAATGTAACAAGTACAGATCTAGCAAAAATCAGAATAACAAGAAAATGAAGGATTAAACTTTGGCATAATGTTTAACGACAATTAAGTCGTGGAATCCAAGAATGAAAGGATAAGTAGGAAAAATACAATCTTTAGAATACATTCAATTCCATAAATTAACATTTTATTCTGTTGGTTTAACAAGTTTTATCATACTGGAAATGCCTTAAATTAATTGGATGCAAAAAGCCAAAGAAATGATTTATTTAGTATTATTAGAGTAAATTACTAAGAATTCCACTTAATTCATAGAAATAAATCCTAACATGGTGAAAATCTCCCTAAAATTTTCAAGTAACTCCAGCACATGATTCCTCTGGAAAATGACAGTAAATATCCATTTTTATTACTAGAATGGAATTTTTACACATTAAAAATACCTTTTTAAACACAAAAAAAAACCCATATTTGGTGTGCTATAAAAAGTTCCTTATGAAATTTTTGGATGGGTTATTAAGAATAATCATCTTACTGGTTGTTCATTTTTCATGATACCCATAGTATTTTTAGCATACTGAAATTAATTTTTCTACATTATTATACCATTTATGCTATTTATTGAATGGAAGAAATACATTAGAAATTTGTTTAAGTATAAAAATTTCTCTATAACTTGCTGTTATCATTCTAACATGCTGGAAAAATTTTTGTTATACTGTAAGAACTTTTATCATGCTGTAAGGGTTATTTTTAACAAGTTAATATAATTTTCATGCATTTATTCTCTATTATATGGATAGTAAATGAATTCTATTTGGTAAAAATATCCAATTTTCACAGAAAATTGTCTCTCACATGATAATTATATCAGAGTATAATATTCATGAATTTTCATACCTTTGAGATCTTTTTAACATACCACATATAATTTATAAGCATTTTCTTTCATTTTATAGAAGAAATATAGATTTTTATAAGATAAAATATTCTAAATCCACAAGAATTTAACTTCTCACATACTGATACTATAAGACAACATTTTCCATACATTGTAGTTATTTAATAATAATTTTTACATGCTGGACATAATTTCTTATACATTTATATTCTATTAATTATAGGAAAAATAGGTTTATATGCATAAAAATAGATTAAAATACTTTCCAGTAGCAGAAAAATAACTTTTAAATCTCCTGGTAGCAGAAGAATATGTTTTACAGTGATTCATGATTTTTAATTATTCATTTAATAACTCCGGATCGCATTTAGGGCGGAGGTCGGTCACCCGGCCCCTTTTATTGGAATGTGTGTGAGATCTAGGGATTAAAAAGCCTATATCTTCCTCAATTCTTAATGAAATTAAGCATATAATACATCAATGGAAAGCTAAGACAGAGTACTATCATTTGGTAAGGTCAATTTTAGATTTAGGTTCTGTAATTAAGTTCTGTATTGACAGGAAAAAGAAAAACCCTAATTAGGACAGTGTGTTACTAAAACATCAAATTCTCTACGTATACATGATAACTTTTAGGGATTTTTATATCACTGGAAAGCTAACAGAGAGGGCTTTCCAACCATGTATCACACATGCTATGAATTTTAACATTTATGTTTTGAATTCATGGATTAATCAGGTTCCAAGTATATGAAATCATCATATGGACAAGCTCATGTTCAAACCTCAAATTCTCTAAATAGAATTGATGGATCAAAGGGCCTTTTACGCCAAAAGAGAGATAACATGCTAAGCTTCAATTTCATATACAATAATTAACATTTGGCCAGTTATAACCTACCTCAATTGAAGACTTAAACCACGAGATAGATTAGACCCACGAACTATAAGAATCCCCTTCAAAGATCTCCTGATTCCTCCCTCAATACCCTATAAAAATTAGGGCTTTTAGTCTCAGATGATAGATCTCGTCGAGCTGATCAAAAACCCCTACTCATAAGCCTATTTTGGTTGAGGTACTAACCTGATTTGATGAACCAAACTTGGAGATAAAAAAAACGACGGGGAGCAGACCACCTTCCACAAAATCGCCAAGATCTCCCCGGATCTAACTCCTCTGCCGACACCACAGCAACCAAATGAAACTAGACTCGAAGAGCTTTCTATCTATAGCTCATACACCTTCTGGATCCTTCCAGGAAGGGAGAATTTCGACCTTGAAGTGGCGTGTTGCTCACGGCGCCGAAATGATTGACCTAGACTAAACTCGTCTGATCACTCTTAGCCTAGTTAATCTTACACGAAATTTGTTGGGGGCTATTAATCTACAAGTCACTAGCTTTCATTTGCCCCTAACCTCATCGCATTTGGTTAAGAAATGGGCTCTAATTTGATGTTTTAAAATAGGGTGAATAGTGAACACGAATTTTGGGTTAGGTGGGTTGTAAGTCGGGCTTAACCCACTGATTAGGCCTAGATAATGATTTTATTAGGCTTAGTCCAAGAAGACAAAAGTGTTAGTCGATGCATCTATTATTTAATTATGATTTTTATGAATTTTTTATGGTAGATAAAATTTTCACTATTCATTTAATAATAAAATATTAAATTCGAAATTCAAATTTCAAATTCCCTCTTTTCATTTCATTTTCATTCCAACTCAATTGCATTTGTGTTTCATTTCACCTAAACCTTATTTTCATTTGGGTTACATTTCATTTTCATTTCATTCAATTTAATTTAAAATTTTAAAGGTTTAATTCAATTTCTATCCAATTAATAATTCAACTAAATTCAAATAAATTCCTAAAATTTTTAATTTGACAAGGAAAAATCAAATAAAATTATTATTTAAATACGGGGTATTACATTGGGGCTGGAATTGGGCAACCTAGGGTGTGGGGGGAATGGGAGAGGGGAGGGAATTTCGAATTTGGGCCTTGGGAGGAGTTATTTTAGCCTTGGGAAGGTGGTGGGATGCATGGGGAAGGAGAGTGGGGTAGTTGGGGGTTGGGAGGTGAGGAGAGGATTGGAGGAGAGCTCTTGGGATTGGGGTGAGTTAATGGAAGGGTGTGGGAACTAGGGAAAGAGTTATTAGGGGAGGGGAAGAGAGAGAAAGTGGTTGGGAGGGGGAGGAGAGAGAAAGGGGCGCACCCCTTAGAGAAAGAGAGAGATAATGAGAGAGAGAAAGAGAGAGAGAGAGAGAGAGAGAAAGAGAGAGAGAGAGAGAGAGAGAGGGGAATCCACCCCTTAGAGAGAGAGAGAGAGAAGTTAGAGAGAAAGAAAGAACCCAAGAGAATCCACTCCTAGAGAGAGAGAATATTGGAGAATCCACTCCAAAGAGAGAGAGATAGAAGGAGGGTAAGGGACCTCATGTTGGAGGTAGTTTTCCAAATATTTTTGATTCACTTCATTGTTTTTAAAAGAGAGGTTACATGACACTTATATAGACTCCACTAACAAGACCAAAAGACAACTCACCTAACACCTAACACCTACTCATCATAACTCTCTTAGGAAGACTAAAAGATAAAAAAAAGACTCTTACATAATAGTTGGAGACATAATTACTATAAAACATAAAACATGACCCATTAGGCCCATACATATGGCCCAATTAACATGAGACAACTAAAACATAAACATGAGACAACTAAAACATGAATATCTATTTGATAATTTTGTTGAAGCCGCTTGTCGATCCCGTCAGTATATCTATCTATTGTTCATTGAATGAATGGAATGCGATTGTGCCTGATGCCGTATCTATCTTCCATGCTCTCTCTAATTTCTTCTCAAATGTGCATTTAATGGTTTCCCGGCGTGCATAGTTCCCGGATTCGTTTTCCCCGACGCTGGATATGCCCTTGGGCTACATGAACCGTTCTTCCCCCCTCCCCGGGGTTTCTCTCTCTCTATTCCAATGCAATGGTCGAGCTCTGTACAACGAGTGCTACGGGTTTTGTGATTGGAGACACACTTGTGTGTGTATCTCCGCCCACCCCCTGTCTAGGGATCAAACACTTCGCCTTCCATGTGCCCTTCCTCATGGGCCAGAGGGGAGGGGAAGATCGCTTCTAACATCCCCGTTCGTCCTGTGCCGAGCCCTTGTTGGTTTTTGCGAACATGATATATATCCCCTCCCCAGATCCGTATGCTAATCATATAACATGTAAGTGTAACTCATTCAGCCCGTGGGCTTCACTGTTCTAATATACGTCTAACAAATCATTTGTCCATTTGTCGTCGAACGATGTCATATGCCACTCTTTCCACTCCGTTCGCATTTCAACATCTGGGAGTCTGCTCTGTAGCATTGCTCCAATACCCGGGGAGGGGAATATTCCCCCAATCTTCCATAACTAGCCACTCGGTCGACAGGGACTTATCCATTGATGATGAGTATCCCTTCAGGCCATTGAGTGCACAGTAACGGGGCTAAGCCCTATAGTTTAAATCCACGGTCCTTAATGGACTTCGTGGTGGCCGTGGGTTGTGTGCCCCTTGTAGGCTAGCCCTCGGGGTTTCCAGCGCTGTGTCGACTCGGGTCGCTTGCCCCTCGCAGGCTAGCCCTCGGGGTTTTCGCTCCCATAATGAGTCGCCTCATTCGTTCACTCTCGCCTACGGACTTGGTGCCCCTAGCAGGCTAGGCCTCAGGGTTTTCCTTTCCGTTCGGGTTCGCCGGCCGCCGTTGTGCCGCCTGGCCCTTAGGGGTTGCTCCGCCACGTGAGTATTCCCCACTTCTCCCCGACAATCCTCGGGGATGGGGAGATGCTGCCGAAATTTTGGCTCGAACGAGTCTGACTCGGAACAATCGCCGCGCTCGAATGTGAACCTCGCGCGAGCCTGTGACTCGGCTCCTGGATGCCCCGGGGCCGATCCTTTGAATAAATAACTTAAATAAACTTTCAAAGTTTCCTAAAGTATTTTAATAAACCCAAGAAAAATGAATAAAACCTCGGTTTCCGTGAGATCGGGTTAAACCGGCGCCGTTTGCATAGGGCGCGCCTTAAAACGGCGCGCATTAAAACGGCGCGCCCCAAACGGGTTGCGCCGTTTTAACCTCTTCATTCACCTACGGTCCCCACACCATTCTAAGTCCTGTACCTACGTTTTATGGCGCCGTTTCTAATCGTTACGCTGTCTAATCCCTGGCTCGCCCCCGGGGCAATCCTGATCTCCCGTGGTCGAGATTGGCAACCCTAATTAGCAGTAGATTGAATAAGGCAAGGGCTGTTCACGCCCCGAATAACCTTTCTATCAGGTTGGCTTTCATGTGTATTAGCTCTTTGCTTTCGTTATCACCCTTGTGTTACCTTTTTCCCCTTTGGCGGGGATTAATAAATGTGATTGAGCTTTGTTCGTTTTCATAACTCTATTACCATGCTTAGCACAGTCATGGGCATCATGCATGCATGTTTGCATAGACCCTCGGGTATATCAAATGGCGTTGACAGAAGGCCGGGTTATGCCCGATCGGAAGTCTCCGCTACGCGCGATGGTGGTCTTCAGACCTACGTCCTCCGCCCTGTATCGAGGGTCATTGATTTAATAAACCATGCCTCCCTTGCATGATAGATAGATGCATCTCACGTGATCTTGTCATGTTCATAACATCGCACCTTTTATTCCGGCCTCGACAGCCCGCTATCTCGGTAATTAATCAAAGGTTTTCCCTCCTCGTGGGGGATGTAATTAACGTCATGACCTTTACGGTATGACGGACTGCTGGTCCCGACCGAACCTCACTCTCGCCCGACACGGGTCAGAAGGAGCGCATAATAAACTTGCCACTCACGTGACTAGCACGCCCACGCAGTCAATCAGTCAGTTAATTGCCAGTCAGTTAATTGGTTGATCGACGCGTGAAATAAACTAACAAACAGAATAGAAATCCCGTCCCATACAGTCAGGGACCTACTTAATAAGATACCCCCGGGTAGATCATCGTCCCGAGCAAAGATGATCGCAAACAGTCTGGCACGCCCGGTGGGACCAGTGTCACCTTTCATCTCTTTGCCGAGATACTTGGGCTTTGAGGCCCTCTCAAAGGCTGCTGATGGTTGGCTTGTTTGTCTTTACAGGCGAACGATGACAACGACTGGATTGACTGGCGTAGGTTTTGGCCCGTCGATCGTCGCGGGGCATGCACAAGGGTACCTGACGGTGCCCATGGAGTTCGCAACTTCCCTACTGCCGTTGGCTTCCCCAACTTCTTGGGGTTGGCCTTCGTGGACATGCTGGAAATCGAAGCCCCGGAACCTGTCGAGGAAGCTGTGGGGAAGGTGGAGCCTCTGAAGGCTCGTTGCTGCAACGACTCATCCAAGAGTCCGGCCCCGACCGCTAGCTGTCTGGTGCACCACGCCATACGTGGGGCCCACCCCAATATTGTCAACAAGCACCCTGGAGGACGTCAACGCCGGCAAGTCCAAAGGAGTGCTGCTATGATTATCGGGACTCTATCTCAGTCCGGCAAGTCCATGATGGTGGGTGGCATGCGCGTCTTCCTCAACAGACGCAACACACGGATGGTTCCGGGCCGAGTCATCCCCACCATCCCTATCCACAACACATACCAGGCCCTCGCTGGAAGGAGGGCAGAAAGAGAAGAAATCGGCCACTATGGCCAAGGAAGGTCGCCCCCCAGGCCGAGAAAGTTCAAACAGGTGTGGGTTCCCAAGCGGGCCCAACCTGTCCATCAGTTGGTACCTATCTGCCGCCATCCTATGTACGATGGGGCGGAGGAGAGAAGAGAAAGGGGCCTGGCCCCGAAAGAAGAAGAAGGGGTTGCGGATCCTCCGCGCTGCAGAAGTTTCCGGGTTGCTGCCCGTCAAGCCAACGTCCCAGCTGCGGGACGAAGATTCCAACAACCTCCCGACAGAGCTCGGCTAGCTTATATCTCTCCTGCGGGAGGTCGACAATGATCCCCCGTGTTACATCAAGAGCGGGGTCAAGAAGAGATGACATGTCTGGTCAGAAACTATTTTCGAGGGTTAGGCAACCCCTCGCTTGGGCAACAACGACTAATGCAAGCAGCCGCCGCCGATAAAGACTACTGCCCGTCAATGACAGATGAAGAAGAGGTAGGAGAAAGAATGATGGTGTCGTCGGTCGACGACAATGGATATGACGACGGCTTCGAGATCGAAGCCGATGAAGCCATCCCCAAGCAGGAAGAAACAAGAAGAACTTCTATGTTCGAGAGGCTGACCTTCCCGCATCAAGCTAAAAGGAGGGTCCATCGACAAAGGAGAAGGATGCAGGTCTTCACCTGCAACATG
Organism: Amorphophallus konjac; assembly: GCA_022559845.1. Lineage (NCBI taxonomy): Eukaryota > Viridiplantae > Streptophyta > Magnoliopsida > Alismatales > Araceae > Amorphophallus > Amorphophallus konjac. The sequence goes on along the minus strand of CM040119.1, from coordinate 275,029,773 downwards.
GTTGGTATATCCAACCGATATGTGGGGCTCCCCGAAGATCCCCGAGAATTGGCTCAGTTGGCCGCAAGGCCAGGGCTTAGCACTCGAAGGACAGAAGCAGCAAGGGAGCTCCTGATGATGACTAAAGGAAAACAACCCCATGTCTACCACTAGTGGGATGATAAGGCCCCCGTCCTGATCGCCAATGTGGTGACGACAGAGGAAGAAGATGACGTCCCCCTCGACATCCTGCCCTAGGGTACGTCCAGGGAGACAGCAGAAGTTATCCCCACTACAGCCACTATAGACCCATCAGTCTTGATATTACTTCAGAAATATCGGCAAGAGATAGACTTGCTGAAGAAGCAGCTGATGGAGAAAACTGAACAGTCCTCAGGTTCCAAACCACCCGAAGTCCACGGTGAATCATCCCGGGGAGCGGTCCGTCATGACGGCCCTCCACCGCTCTACACACTGCCTCAGTCGTCAGAACCAAGCATGGCAATAATGCAACAACGGCCACCACAGCTCCAGCCGCTACTACCACCGGCGCTCCCTCAAGTGCACCAGACACCCCCGCTGCCGCGTCCTCCACATGCGACCACCCTGGTCACCCCGTACCTGCAGCCGGCACACTTCTACCCAGAGCCGGTTGACCCTACAGTCATGAACCAGATGATGGTGGAAAGAATGATTGAGATGAAGCTCGCAGAAAGAGGTGAAGGCGACTACGTCGCGTTCGATGCATACCGGGTGCCATACCCGCAACACCATGCTGCTAGGCGGCTTCCCCCGGGAATCAACAAGCCGCCCAAGTTCGACAAATTCAACGGGAAGGGATCCCCGAGAGAACACATAGCCTATTATATGACTGTCATGGGCGACTTGGCCACCGACGAGTCATACCTGTTGAAGTTTTTTGGGTCCTCGCTGACGGGGCTCGCATTTGAATGGTATTCTAGCCTCTCGACCGGGTCGATCAGCGACTGGCCAGATATGCAGAAGAAGTTCAGAGAAAGATTCCATGTTGCAGAGAGGGAGGTCACAGTGGCCGAACTCTACTCAACAAAGCAGAGGGCCGATGAGACAGCCCTCGATTATATCAAAAGGTGGAGAAACCTCGGAATGAGGTGCAAGCGGCCCCCGCATCAGGAGGACGCTATGCAAATATGCAAACAGAATCTCAGAAGGGAGGTTCTGGAAAAGTTGATTGGAATGGAAATTCGATCGTTTGATCAGTTGAACAATGTCCTGGCCGAGGTGGAAGCTTTTTTGGCCAGACCTGCCCCTACATCTGCTGTCAGCACGACCCAGAAGGGCAAGGCGGTGGAGCGGCGCTCCTCGCCTAAAGAAGCGAACGCTCTTGACATAAAGACGTTCGAACCACAGAAAAGTGAAGGCAAGAAGGGAGTCACCCCACAGCCTGCAGAAGTCCCAGACGGCAAAGAAGGTCCTTCACTGAGGGACAAGATGAAGAAGGCCCATTCCTTTCCAAAGGACAAGACCCAGGTTCTGTTCAACTGGGTAACGGAATATAGCATGGTCACCCTGCCAGAGCCAAGGAGGCCGGAGGACTTAAAGAGAAAAGACAGTCCAAGATTCTACCCCTACCACCGGATGTTGGGGCATCTAATCGAAGACTGTTATGTTTTCAAGGACATCATCGAAGGGATGGTGAAGAAGAATGAAATTGAGCTGGGAGAGTACAAAGTGGACCCTCCTCAGCCACATGAAGCCCCTCGGAGGAGGGCAGGAGTCAACATGATCTCCCTATACCAGGCACTGCCCGAGGAGATCTCTGAAACAAGCACGCGGAGCACCTATGAAGCTCATTTCTTGGAGCCCGTGAAAGAACAGCAGGGATGGCAGCAGGTCCCTGTGAAGCACAAGAAAAAGGGGGCACCTCGCCCGAAAGAGGGGGCACATATCCGTGGTGTCACACCCCGGCTTGCTCCGCCAGTGGTAGCGCCCGTATGGGTCACTCCACCTACAACTGTCAGGATACCTATACATAATCAGAGGAGACAAACTCCGCTGCCAGTGGTTAAAGAGACCAATCCTGGGGTCCTTTGACTGTAAAACCTCATTAAGGGGCTGGACGAATACGTGCAGCCCGAATTGAAGCCCTTGCTGGTGCGGGACCATGTCCCGTGACAAGAACTAGAGCAGCTCTCACTTGAACAAAAGGAGAAAGCTGAAGAGGCACCCGACAGAAAGGGCAGTCTGTTCTGGGGGCACTCGCCCGTAGAAGCAAAAGAGAAGAAGAAACAAAAGAAGAAGAAAAGGAAGGCCGCTGAGGCCGATAAAGTGCAGGTTGTTTCCTATCATACTCTATCAGCACTCTTCAACCTGCCCGGAGAGGAGGAAGAAGAGGAAGTTTGTTTCACACCCCATGCTGGGGGAGGCAAGGCCGAGGCTACAACTGCTGCACATGCCACTCAGTCAGGCCGAAAATGGGGGCACCAGCCGCCACCCAATCACAACATCATGTTCAGAGGGGAGCAACCCTACAAGACACCTCTGTCGGAGGTCAAGGGAGTCCAAATCCCTCCTCCGTCAGGCCTATATAACAAGAGTGGGGGCAAGGGGGTCCCTTCATTTCTTGAATTCATGAAGATGTCTAAGGGGAAGCAACCTTGCCAGGAGGCCAACCCTACACCCGGGGCCGTTCACCCGCAGCTAGCACAATCTACCGAAGATCCAAACGCAGATGGAGCTTGCCCCGCAGTAGCTGACAAAGAAAACCCAGGAGTCGGTACCAGCCAGAAGGGCGCCGAATCTGAGGAAGATGAAGCAGGTCCCTCAGGGCCCGCCAATCAAAACCTCCCCAAGCCCAGATGGGCTGAAGAGATGAAGCTCTCCAATGTCTGAGCTGGGAGCCGAATAATGAAGCTACTCAAGAAGCTCCCTGCTCGATTTACAATCTGGGAGATCCTTTCTTTGAGTGAAGAGACTCGACAGGCGATTGTTACTACTCTCCAGACGCCTGCTCATTTTGAGACATGTCTGGCTGAAGCAATGCCGGAGGCTAGCATGACCTTCACTCCAGACGATATGCTGCTGCCCACCATCAGCCACAACAGGCCGCTGTATATGAAGGGGCACCTGAATGGAAGGGACCTGAATAGGATTCTGGTTGACCCCGGTGCAGCGGTCAACATCCTGCCTTATAGAATATATGAGAGGCACCACTTTAACGTGCATCTCGAGAAAGTCGGAGATATGCGTATCACCGGCTTCAATCAAAAATGTGAAGTGTTAATGGGAGTGGCAGAGTTCACCCTCACCTTAGCAAATTTCACTACGACGGTGTAGTTCCATGTCATTAACTCCCGCACCTCGTACAAAGCACTGCTCGGCCGCCCATGGCTGCATGAAAATATGGTGGTGCCCTCCACGCTCCACCAATGCATCAAGTACAGTCTCCAAGGGAAAGAGGAGAGGATATTTGCAGACCCCCACCCATTCGAGGTGTTTGAATGTCATTTGCAGATGCCAACCTATATACAGGGCCTTCCCAGAAGACCTCTGAAGCTAAGACCCCTGCGGGGGCATCAAGAAGCACATCCAGCGGCAGTTGGTATCCACCACCGCCGCGCGGATATGTCAAGCCCAAGGTGGTCTGCCATATCACAGCATCCGGGGACGTGGGCAGAACAGCACCCCCAATATTATACCCTAAAGCTAATGAAGTGCGGGTCGCTCGGCAGCACAATCATATTGAAATCTCGGATGGCCTTACCAAGCCAACTCCCGACCTTGATAACCCTACTGTCGAGCCTTTCAAAACTTGGGAGGTGACACATGAAGATGGACCTAGCAGCTTGTTCTATACGGCTGAAGAGCACCCTACTCGGGAAGACACAGACTGTAACCTCCCCGAAGATATAAGCAACCCACCGGTTCCCGTCCAGGGTCTGGCATTTACAACTGATCGGATGGCCAGGATGTTTCAAAAACAGCACATTCCCCCCGATCAGTCGCAAAAGCGCAAGGAAGCTTTCCAGAAAATGTGGCATTCCGCAAATCTGGATAAGGAAATGAGACGTGTCTCTCAACATCTGGGGTTGGGCTTCACCCTGGAAGAATATTATTACAGTGGGCGATACGAGGTGGACACCATCTCCGCCTTCTATCCTGCTGATGATTGTTGTGACTCCTCTGTGTTGATGATGTTGACAATAGCTTTACTTCATTGGCAACACCTTGTTTTGATTGATTGGCAACTGTTTATGTTTTGATGAAACTGTATTTATCAGATTGTCTATATGTTCCATGCAGTCAGAGTCTATACATCGTAATGCACACATGCACAGGTCTACACATTGCACACACACAAGTCTACACACTCAATGTCTATACATTGCTCTGTTATGTTTGTGCATCGTTTAGAACACAAGTCTATACATTCATATGCCATGTCTGCATGCTCAAGTCTGTACAGAGTTCTTGTCTGTCTGACCATCAAGTATGTACATCATATGTTAAGTCTATACATTGCTGCATAGTGTGCTTCAAGCATCTCAAAGTCTATACAATGCATGCACGTTGATTCAAAGTCCATACATTGCCCTGTAGCATGCACGAAACCAAGTCTGTACATCCACCAGTTGAACTTCTAAGTCTATACATCGGTGAAGTCTGTACATCCACCAGTTGAACTTCCAAGTCTATACATCGGTGAAGTCTGTACATCCATCAGTTGAACTTCCAAGTCTATACATCGGTGAAGTCTGTACATCCACCAGTTGAACTTCCAAGTCTATACATTGGCATCTTTACCGACGTTGCACTCGCAAGTCTATACATTGGTATCTTTACCGACGTTGCACTCGCAAGTCTATACATTGGTATCGTTACCTACGTTGCACCTGCAAGACTATACATCGTGCATTCTCAAGTCTATACAGCCCTTGCTTTGGCAAGTCCACACATCGTGAAAGTCTATACATTTCTCATTGCCTTGCTTCATGCATCAAGTCTGCACATTCCTTACAACAAGTCTATACATTCATTGTGCATGATCTTGAGCATATAGGAAGTATGTACATCATCCAGTGCATTGCATGCATCGTTCATGAAGTCTGTACATCGAGCAAGTCTGTACAACGGACTAGTCTGCATCGGCTAAGTCTATACATCGTTCGTCTTACTTAGCATCTCATGCAGAACACTAAGTCTACACATTGGGCACACAGAGTCTGCACAACGCTTTCCCCGCAAGTCTGCACATTGCTATAGCACGCATGCAGAGTCTAGACAGTCATGAGCAAGTTTATACATCGTGTGGCATGCGCGCATTCAAGTCTGTACATCGCATAGCATGCACGTATGTCCAAAGTCTGTACATTGTGCATCCTTTGATTTGAAGTCTGTACATCGTGCATCTATTGATTCGAAGTCTGTACAACATATGTTTTTCATATACTGTCAAGTCTGAACATTGCACATCATCATGGTTGCCTTGATGCCGTAGAAAGTCTATACATCCTATCAGGCTTTTTCACTGGGATTCAAAGTCTATACATTGTTGCACGTTGAGTCTGTCATTCAAGTCTATACATCCAATTGCAATGTACACACTTTGCTTTATGCATTCTCACTTAGTGCACCACAAAGTCTACACACTGCATTCGCATCTACAAAGTCTATACATCGCAAAGTCTACACAGCGCTGTCTTCATATACTCTGTACAGAGTTTTAGACTTAAATTGATAAATCTGTTCGATTGTCTAACAGGGACTCTTTGCAGAGATTGATGACATGGCTCGTGATCCAAGGTTGGACGAGGTGCCCAGATTGTGACACGTGGAAGCAGCCCAGCCAGGATGCTGCCATGTGGTCGAAATTTCTTCAGATCTGGCGAATTTCTGGGCGAGAAATGTGGAAGCCACACGCCTTATCCAAATTGCTGCTGGTATATATATGAAACCTTTTCCACCAGAAGAAAGCTGATCGAGTGGTGAAGTCCGAACAGAGAAACTGAACATCTGTAGCAGCAGAGTGCCACCGAGATCCACAGAGAAGAAAAGCAGAGAGAAGAAAAAGAGAAAGAAGAGAAGATTGAGAGAGATGAGTTGAGAGAGTTTGAGAGCTTATGAATCAGTCTCTTGGTTCAGATACCAGAGCTGATACTGCTCATTCTGAGCTACATTTCTTTTGGGTTTTCCCATTTTCGTTTGCTTCTATTTTTGCTTTCTGAAATTATGTCTTCAAGCTGTGAGTCAGCTGTTAGCATAGGTGCTGCCTCTGGACGGGTAAGCTGTATTCCCCAGCGGGTTTGCAGAGGTGCTGCCTCTGGACAGGTGAAGCTGTAATCCTCAGCGGGCGAGACTTAGTCTCGGATAGCAAGCTGCGAAGCTCAGCGGTTGTAGGCTAAGCTATATTGCCCAGCGGACGCAAGCTGTACTGCGCAGCAATAAGCCACACTTAGTTGAGTGTGGGGTGGACGTAGGTCTCCTGACCGAACCACCTAAAAATCTTGGGTGTCTTGTGTTTGTGCAATTGTCTATGAACTGGTGTGTGTAATACCCCGATTATTTATTAAGTTTTATTGAGCTTTTATTAATTAAAAAATTGAATTAAAATGAATTAATGTTTGAATTTTGAAATATTAATATTTAATTCATTAGAAAATGGAACCTATAAATTTGACTACCTTAGAAAAATCTGTAAAAATAGTAATTGGGTAAAAGATCATTTTTATAGCAATTTTGTCTTCTGGACTTGACCCAAATTAATTACGTAACCTTGTCTAATTAGAGGATTAATCTTGAATTTGACTTTTACCTAACCTTTACCTAAGCGCAACTTAAAACGTGAAATTCGACCTTATTACTCAACCAAATGATCTGAAATCAAAGGCAAATGCAAGGCCACGAGGTAAGGAACATTTACCCTCAATCAATTTGATGTAAACCTAGCCCTAAAACGTGCTGCCGACATAGATTTGGTCGAGTCAAGGATTCCGGCGCCGTTTCTAACACGAAACTTGCAGCGCCAAATACTCCCAACTCCAAAGGCTCTAGAAGCTCCATGACCTATAGAAATGTAGCTCTTCGACTCTAGTTTCATTTGGTAGCTGGGTCAGCCGATGAGGAGTCCAGATCTGGGAGCATTCGTCGTTTTGGTGGAGGGTGTTGGTAGTTCATCGTTCTTCATCTCCAGCCCTTTAATCCGTCGATTAAGGTAGGTACCCTTAACCAATTGAGACTTGTAAATATAGTATCTTGATCAGCTCGACGAGATCTATCCAATGGGACTGAAAGCCCCAAATTTCATTAGGTATCCGTGGAGATATCAAGCTTTTTGTGAGCTGCTATCAAGCTTGTTCTTCATTCTAGGGTTTCAAAGTCTTTCTCCGATTTGAGGTAGGTTATAACAGCCCAACCTCTAATTAATATACATGAATGTAATTAGTAGCTTGTTAGCTTTCTTTTGACACCAAAATCCCCAAATTCCGTTGTGTATGTTGGGATAATTCTTAGATTTAGTGGAAGTATGTCAAGAATTAGGTCTTCTTGTGTTCTTCATAGAATCGGTTGTGATTAAATGGGTTTCTGATGAAATTCGTGCTTTAAAACTCATGTATTATGACCCTCATATGTCTAGTAAGATTCCTATAGCATGTGGTTATGTTTCCAACTCAATTGGACCACAATTGGGTGAGTTTTTGTGCTTTCCGAAAGTTCTGCCGTTGCTGTTCTTGCAGGGGTCGACCCCTGGGGTCGACCCATTTTCTGGGCAGCCCTGCAGGCCCGAAGGTCGACCCCAGGGGTCGACCCATCCTGTCCCTGCAAGGGGTCGACCCCTGGGGTCGACCCATCTGCAGAAAGTGTGGGGGTCGACCCCTGGGGTCGACCCATCTTCAGAAATTGTGGGGGGTCAACCCCAGGGGTCGACCCATCCAGCAGGCAGACCCCATTTTTACAGGGGTCGACCCCAGGGGTCGACCCATGTACCAGAAACCCGATTTTCATCGTTTTACGACCCGTGGATCGATCCGGATCATTAGGGGATCGACCCATTGAACTTAGACCAATTGAAAACTATACTTTTGAAGAACCAGTGACCTGTTCTGGAAACCTTATGATTTCAATTTACATTGGTTCCTACTTGCAAACATAGTGTAAAAATATGCCGTTTACCATCTTCATTTCGACTCATACATTGGTTAAATAGAAACGCACATAATTAGTGGTTAATGGTGTAATTAAATCTATGTTAATGCATTCCTTTTCCTTCCTGTACAAGCTTGTTCCTTTACCTTATCATCTTGAATCAGCTTTTGGCAATTGTCTTAATGCAAATGATAATGGATAATCTTTGACATATTAACTTGGTAATTAGGATTAATATGTTGATTAGCTTGTTGGATAGCTGGTGTACTACAGTAGCACATCGTGATTAACTCTTATTGTGACTTGGTTTTCAATCTTCTTGATGATTGTGCTTACCTTGAAATTCTGAAATGAATCTCCTTCCTACTTGAAATTGTTATTGCTACATGGTTCAAACCTTGGAATTCTAGCGATAAATTGTGGAAGTCTAGATTCGTGGGATCTTTGATCCAAAGAAATCAATGCCTGGCAAACAATTAAGGGCTCGGTCTAGTCCTGGGATGAGCGCCCGAACACTACGTGTACCCCCGGGGAGGTGATTGACTAGGTGTGACATTTGGCACCAGTACTATGACATGAGTTAAATCTAGGACTGGCCACTACTCTCTACTACTCTCTACTACTTTTCACTTTCCACTCTTCACTGTTCTATACTCGTTGTTACTTACTTGCTGTTACTTGGACGTGGAAATGAAACTACACACGTGCTTGACATGACTTGAATTATCTTGATATGGCCAACTCTTTATCGTTATCTCCTGTAGTAAATTCTTGTCTTTGTTATTCCTCTTAAGTATTACCATTCTGTTCCTTTATATTTCGTGACCTTGCAAGATCTTTAAATTTTGTTTCATTATATCATCATTACTCTTTTATTGCATTATCTTTTGTAGCATGATATTCTAAAAATGTAATTAAACTGCTAATCACTTATACCTATCTGTTATTTCCTACTGAGCGTTAGCTAATAGTTGTTGTTTTCCCCCTTTTTCCAGGCTTTTCAGGTGACGTGCTTACCGATGGGGAAGGGCAGGAGTGATGTTTTGAGTGTAGCAGTTAGTTGTGTTTAGAGTGTGTTGTGCTTCAGCTATGTTATTGTGGTTTAGAGTTGTTATCCCAGTTGTATTGAGTTGATTTTGAGGATTGTTGTACCAGTTATGTTTTGTTTAATGGTCAATAAGTTATTTCCATTTCTTAGCACTTGTATATGTTTAGATTAGTTCTCTCTCTTTCCGGCTCGTTTCTAACTGTACGTCCCGATATTCCGCGTCGGGACGTGACAGTTTAGTTGGTATCAGAGCCCTAGGTTTTATATTCCTAGGTTCCCTAAGTTTAGGTTTTCTTGCATTGCATCCCAATAATCGGTATATCAAAAGGTGTTGTCCGAACGTTAGGCTACGCCTATCGGGAAGGTCGCATACTTGTGCGAGTGGTCTTCGGACCGATTAGCTCCGCCAGGCACCGAGTTTTGGTCGTGTTTTGGTGCAGTAGACCTCTAACCTTGTTAAGGTCTAGAACCTGCCCTGGTGAGATTGGGTAGAAACTTGGGTTAAGTTCGTTCCTTAATCGTGTTATTATCTATTTTATTGTACCTAAGTAATCTATTTCTCGTGTAGATGGCAGCCGATCGTGCTGAATGGAGGAACCTGCAGCGCACGGTTCAAGGCCTGACTCAGGCGTTACATCAGGTAGCTCAAGCTGGAGCAGCGGGTCATGGCACCGGTGACTTATACCGGAACTTTCGAGGAATGAACCCGCCAAGATTTACTGGTTCGACTAACCCCGATGAGGCCGAGCATTGGCTCCACGAAATAGGGAGAATTTTTGAAGTCATGCAATGCACCGACCAAGAGCGTGTCCTTCTTTCTACCTTCCAATTGGAGCGAGACGCGCGTACTTGGTGGGATTCCGTCAAGGCAACTCTAGGCGATCAACAAGTCACATGGGAAGAGTTTGAGGAATTCTTCAACGACAAATATTTTTCCGATCGTGTACAAGAGAAGAAGGCGGCGGAGTTCGCGGCTCTAAAGCAACGAAGCTTATCGGTGGCCGAATATGAAGCACATTTCTCTCGGCTTTCGCGCTATGCTACTCACCTTATCTCCACAGAAAAGATGAAAGCTAAGCGATTTCTCAACGGGTTGAAGCTTCACTACATCAATCAACTGGCGCCGATGGAGATCTCTACTTATTCTGAGATGGTGAGAAAGGCACAAGTTCTAGAAGATACCTTAGAAATGACGGAGAGGATCCGTGGGCAAGGCATGAAGAAGGAACAACCAACTCCTAGACCCGGATTTGGCACTAGCAAAAAGAGGCCCATGAGTGGGTCTAGTTCATGGATCGGATCGGGAACGTGGAAAGGCAAGATGCCAAGAAATGAAGAGAAGAAACCCGGCGCTATTGTTCCATTAAAGGGCAAGTGCAAGTATTATGATCGTCCAGGTCACAAGATGGAGGAATGCTGGCGCAAGCTAGGTGCGTGTTTACGATGTGGGAGTAGGGAACACCGTATCCCTGACTACCCTCTTCTATCGGAACAAGCTACCCCGGCAAAACCTCAAGTTATCAAGAAGCCGCAAGGAAGGCTCCAAGCTTTACATGCGGATGAAACTGGGATTTCTGATGAGGGCGGACTCGTCGAAGGTACCATTACTATAATCGACAAGCCCACATTTGTTCTCTTTGATACTGGTGCAACGCATTCTTTTATTTCTCAAAAATTTATGAAGTCGTTATCTGTCGAACATATTATGATGAATTCTCCATTAGTTATATCAACTCCTATTGGTTCTGGAACGGCTATTCAATATTACTATCCTTCTAGTAAGGTTATTATCGATGAACGGAACTTTCCAGCCGACTTAGTTTGCATGGATATGAAGGATTATGATGTAATCCTTGGAGCAGATTGGTTGGCCAAGTACGAGGCCAGTGTTCACTGCGGTTCTAGCTCAGTGACTTTTACTGGACATTCTGGTTTATCTTTTACGGGGATCAAGCGCCATAACCCCGTATCGCTCATCTCTTTTCTTCGAGCCGACAAGCTGATGAGGCGAGGTTGCGAGGCTTTTCTAGCCTTTGTCCATGCTACACCGGAACAGCGAGTTGAGATAAAGGACACTCCTATTGTCTGAGAATTCTCCGAAGTCTTTCCGGAGGAACTACCAGGACTTCCGCCTGAGCGGGAAGTTATCTTCTCCATTGATATTGTTCCTGGCGCGTCTCCTATTTCTAGAGCTCCTTACCGTATGTCCCCTGCGGAGTTAGGGGAATTAAAGCAACAGCTGATGGAATTGCTCGAGAAGGGATTTATTCGTCCGAGTACTTCACCTTGGGGAGCTCATGTATTATTCGTCAGGAAAAAGGATGGTTCGATGAGATTATGCATCGATTATCGGCAACTGAACCAGCTAACTATCAAGAATAAATACCCATTGCCGAGGATCGACGAATTATTCGACCAGATAGCAGGAGCACATTATTTCTCTAAGATCGATCTTCGATCTGGATATCATCAGCTGAGGATTAAGGAAGATGATATTTATAAAACGGCTTTCTGCAGCAGGTATGGTCATTTTGAGTTTGTCGTTATGCCCTTTGGTCTAACGAATGCACCAGCAGCTTTCATGTAGTTAATGAATAATGCATTCCGGCCTTATTTTGATCAATGGGTCGTGGTATTCATTGACGACATACTAATTTATTCCAAGACTGAAGAAGAGCATGCCGAACATTTGAGGATGGCATTGCAGATATTGAAAGATCATCAACTATATGCCAAATTCAGTAAATGTGATTTCTGGCTGCAAGAAGTGTCCTTCTTAGGACATATCATCACCAAAGAAGGTATTTCAGTTGATCCTTCGAAAGTGGAGGCAGTAAGGAACTGGGATCAGCCTACTACAGTGATCGAAGTGAGAAGCTTCCTAGGCCTGGCAGGCTATTAATCGAGATTTATTCAAGACTTCTCCAAGATTGCGGTACCTCTCACTCGATTGACCCGCAAAGACAACAAGTTTGAATGGTCCGAGGAATGTCAGCAGAGCTTTCAAACATTGAAGGATTGCCTCACTACTGCACCCATATTGGCTTTACCTTCTGGCGACGGTGGTTTCGTGGTCTATACAGATGCTTCTGGTATTGGCTTAGGCTGTGTACTCATGCAGCATGGTAAGATGATTGCCTATTCTTCTAGGCAGCTGAAGAAGCATGAAGAGAATTACCCCGTTCATGACTTGGAACTTGCAGCAGTTGTATTCGCCTTAAAAATTTGGAGGCATTACTTGTATGGAGAAACATTCACAGTATTTTTAGATCATAAGAGTCTGAAGTATTTATTTTCTCAGAAAGAACTTAACATGAGGCAGAGAAGATGGTTGGAGTACTTGAAGGACATCGACTTCTCGATTGAATATCATCCCGGTAAAGGCAATGTGGTGGCAGATGCATTAAGCCGGAAGCCTGTGGCTAAATTATCAAGTCTCATGTTACAAGAGTGGAGGCTATTGGAACAGTTAGCTAGCCTGGATCTAAATGTTGATAATGATCGGGTTATAATTGCACAGATTCGACTTAAGCCCGAATTATTGATGGAGATCAAATCCTTGCAAGATAATGATCTCGAGCTGGTTGAGATCAAGGGAAGTTTGAGCAGCAGACCCGACTTCATGGTGGCTGACGATGGAAGATTGTTATTCCAGGGTAGAACTTGTGTACCTGATGAAGCTGAGTTAAAGAACAAGATTCTGGAGGAAGCACATAGGTCCAAATACACTATTCATCCTGGAGGCACTAAAATGTTCAAGGATTTGAAAAGGTCCTTTTGGTGGCCAAATATGAAAAGGGAAATTACAGATTTTGTGAGTAGATGTCTGGTTTGTCAACAAGTTAAGGCCGAACATTTCAGACCGCAGGGAAGTTGAAACCACTCGACATACCCCAATGGAAGTGGGAAAGCATTGGCATGGATTTCATTATGGGTCTACCTAAGACTCGTGGTGGATTTGATGCGATATGGGTGATCGTCGATCACTTGACAAAATCGGCTCATTTCTTACCCATTAAGTCTAAGTGGACAGTTGATGTATTGGCTGCTTTATATTTGAAGGAAGTGGTAAGGCTCCATGGTATACCTGTCAGCATTGTGTCTGATAGAGACTCGAGATTTACTTCACATTTCTGGAAGGGACTGCAAGAGTCTCTTGGTACTCGTCTGAATTTCAGTACTGCTTTTCATCCACAGACAGATGGACAGACTGAAAGAACCAACCAGATAGTGGAAGATATGCTGCGAGCTTGCATGATTGATTTCGGCGGCAGTTGGAGTAATCACTTGGCATTAATTGAATTCGCCTACAACAACAGTTACCAATCCAGCATACAAATGGCTCCATTTGAAGCTTTGTATGGAAGAAGCTGTCATTCCCCGTTGTGTTGGGACGAGGTGGGCGAGAAGCAATGGCTTGGACCGGATCTTGTTTCAGAATCATCACAGAACATCCGTGTTATCCGAGACCGGTTACAAGTGGCTCAGTCAAGACAGAAGAGTTATGCCGACACAAGGAGAAGAGCATTAGAATTTCAAGTTGGCGAGCATGTGTTTCTGAAAGTCTCTCCTTCGAGAGGGATTCGAAGATTTGGCATTCATGGCAAGCTGAGTCCGAGGTATATTGGTCCATTCGAGATCCTAGATAGAGTGGGAGAAGTTGCTTACAGACTGGCATTACCGCCTCAGTTATCTGGCGTACACAATGTTTTCCATGTGTCTATGTTACGGAAATATGTGTACGATCCCACTCACATCATTCAACATGTGGATTTTGAGTTAAAGGAAGATTTGACTTATGAAGAAAGACCTATCAAGATTCTAGACCGGAAACAGCAGCAACTCCGGAATCGGTCTATACCGATGGTCAAGATTCAGTGGAGTCGGCGTGGAACCGAAGAAGCTACTTGGGAATCAGAAGATACTATGTGGAAGCGGTATCCCGACCTATTCTAGGTGATCTATCTTTTCCCTACTTTCCGTATATAGTGCAGTGAATTTGGAGGACCAAATTCTTTAAGTAGGGGAGGGTGTAATACCCCGATTATTTATTAAGTTTTATTGAGCTTTTATTAATTAAAAAATTGAATTAAAATGAATTAATGTTTGAATTTCGAAATATTAATATTTAATTCATTAGAAAATAGAACCTATAAATTCGACTACCTTAGAAAAATCTGTAAAAATAGTAATTGGGTAAAAGATCATTTTTATAGCAATTTTGTCTTCTGGACTTGACCCAAATTAATTACGTAACCTTGTCTAATTAGAGGATTAATCCTGAATTTGACTTTTACCTAACATTTACCTAATCGTAACTTAAAACGTGAAATTCGACCTTATTACTCGACCAAATGATCTGAAATCAAGGGCAAATCGAAGGCCACGAGGTAAGGAACATTTACCCTCAATCAATTTGAGGTAAACCTAGCCCTAAAACGTGCTGCCGACATAGATTTGGTCGAGTCAAGGATTCCGGCGCCGTTTCTAACACGAAACTTGCAGCGCCAAATACTCCCAACTCCAAAGGCTCCAGAAGCTCCATGACCTATAGAAATGTAGCTCTTCGACTCTAGTTTCATTTGGTAGCTGGGTCAGCCGACGAGGAGTCCAGATCTGGGAGCATTCGTCATTTGGTGGAGGGTGTTGGTAGTTCATCGTTCTTCATCTCCAGCCCTTTAATCCGTCGATTAAGGTAGGTACCCTTAACCAATTAAGACTTGTAAATATAGTATCTTGATCAGCTCGACGAGATCTATCCAATGGGACTGAAAGCCCCAAATTTCATTAGGTATCCGTGGAGATATCAAGCTTTTTGTGAGCTGCTGTCAAGCTTGTTCTTCATTCTAGGGTTTCGAAGTCTTTCTCCGATTTGAGGTAGGTTATAACAGCCCAACTTCTAATTAATATACATGAATGTAATCAGTAGCTTGTTAGCTTTCATTTGACAGCAAAATCCCCAAATTCCGTTGTGTATGTTGGGAGAATTCTTAGATTTAGTGGAAGTATGTCAAGAATTAGGTCTTCTTGTGTTCTTCATAGAATCGGTTGTGATTAAATAGGTTTCTGATGAAATTCGTGCTTTAAAACTCATGTATTATGACCCTCATATGTCTAGTAAGATTCCTATAGCATGTGGTTATGTTTCCAACTCAATTGGACCACAATTGGGTGAGTTTTTGTGCTCTCCGAAAGATCTGCCGTTGCTGTTCCCCATTTTTTGGGCAGCCCTGCAGGCCCGAGGGTCGACCCATCCTGTCCCTGCAAGGGGTCGACCCATCTGCAGAAAGTGTGGGGGTCGACCCCTGGGGTCGACCCATCTTCAGAAATTGTGGGGGGTCAACCCCAGGGGTCGACCCATCCAGCAGGCAGACCCCATTTTTACAGGGGTCGACCCCAGGGGTCGACCCATGTACCAGAAACCCGATTTTCATCGTTTTGCGACCCGTGGATCGATCTGGATCATTAGGGGATCGACCCATTGAACTTAGACCAATTGAAAACTATACTTTTGAAGAACCAGTGACCTGTTCTGGAAACCTTATGATTTCAATTTACATTGGTTCCTACTTGCAAACATAGTGTAAAAACATGCCGTTTACCATCTTCATTTCGACTCATACATTGGTTAAATAGAAACCCACATAATTAGTGGTTAATGGTGTAATTAAATCTATGTTAATGCATTCCTTTTCCTTCCTGTACAAGCTTGTTCCTTTACCTTATCATCTTGAATCAGCTTTTGGCAATTGTCTTAATGCAAATGATAATGGATAATCTTTGACATATTAACTTGGTAATTAGGATTAATATGTTGATTAGCTTGTTGGATAGCTGTTGTACTACAGTAGCGCATCATGATTAACTCTTATTGTGACTTGGTTTTCAATCTTCTTGATGATTGTGCTTACCTTGAAATTCTGAAATGAATCTCCTTTCTACTTGAAATTGTTATTGCTACATGGTTCAAACCTTGGAATTCTGGCCATAAATTGTGGAAGTCTAGATTCGTGGGATCTTTGATCCAAAGAAATCAATGCCTGGCAAACAATTAAGGGCTCGGTCTAGTCCTGGGAGGAGCGCCCGAACACTACGTGTACCCCCGGGGAGGTGATTGACTAGGTGTGACATTTGGCACCAGTACTATGACATGAGTTAAATCTAGGACTGGCCACTACTCTCTACTACTCTCTACTACTTTTCACTTTCCACTCTTCACTGTTCTATACTCTACTTGTTGTTACTTACTTGCTGTTACTTGGACGTGGAAATGAAACTACACACGTGTTTGACATGACTTGAATTATCTTGATATGGCCAACTCTTTATCGTTATCTCCTATAGTAAATTCTTGTCTTTGTTATTCCTCTTACGTATTACCATTCTGTTCCTTTATATTTCGTGACCTTGCAAGATCTTTAAATTTTGTTTCATTATATCATCATTACTCTTTTATTGCATTATCCTTTGTAGCATGATATTTTAAAATGTAATTAAACTGCTAATCACTTATACCTATCTGTTATTTCCTACTGAGCGTTAGCTCATAGTTGTTGTTTCCCCCTTTCCAGGCTTTTCAGGTGACACGCTTACCGATGGGGAAGGGCAGGAGTGATGTTTTGAGTGTAGCAGTTAGCTGTGTTTAGAGTGTGTTGTGCTTCAGCTATGTTATTATGGTTTAGAGTTGTTATCCCAGTTGTATTGAGTTGATTTTGAGGATTGTTGTACCAGTTATGTTTTGTTTAATGGTCAATAAGTTATTTTCATTTCTTAGCACTTGTATATGTTTAGATTAGTTCTCTCTCTTTCCAGCTCGTTTCTAACTGTACGTCCCGATATTCCGCGTCGGGGCGTGACAGTGTGTGACTGGTTTTTCTGATTATCTTCACATATTGATTAGTTTCTGATCAGGTCCATCGTTCTAGTTAGTGATCTTGTAGATCAGCTTAAATTCCGCATTAGTGCCTCATATTGGTTTTAATTTAGGCCATAGATCTATTCACCCCCCTCTAGATCCACACTTCGTGGTGATAGAGTGTTTCCATCTAAAGTAACAGTTGGTATCAGAGCCTAACTCTTCTACAGGGACTTACAGCCCGAAGAAGAAGGTACAGATGGATGCTCGAGGGATGATTGCTGAGGGACATTCTACCACCAAGCCCCCCTACTTCGATGGATGTAACTATGCATACTGGAAAAATCGTATGCAAGTCTTCTTGAGGGCGAAGGACTACGAGATTTGGAAGGTGGTGAGTAAGGGACCTTTTGAGCTGTCCCCGAATGAGGATGTCTGGACCAAAGAAGAGATCCGAAGGTCTACTATGAACTGGAGCGCCATCAATGCTATTCAGTGCGCTCTACACCCCACAGAGTTTTCCCATGTATCGTCTTGCACTTCAGCTAAACAGATGTTGGATACGCTGGAGGTCATCTATAAAGGGACCTCTTAGGTCAAAGAGACGAAGGCGAACCTCCTGGTGTCAGAGTATGAAGCCTTCAAGATGAAGCCCAATGAGACCATCAAGGAGATGTATGCTCGACTGACAATTATCACAAATGGTCTCAGAGGTCTTGGGAAGACATACTAAGAATATGACTTTGTAAGGAAAATCTTACGTTCCCTGACTCCTATTTGGCACACTAAAGCTACTGTGATGGAAGAGTCAAGGTATATGCAAAACACCAGGGCAGATGAGCTGATTGGTTCACTGATGGCTTACGAAATTAATCTGCCAAAGATAGATGAAGCTGAGAAGAAGAGAAAGCCGATTGCACTGAAGGCTGGTGCCAGCAAATCCAGCCGATCAATTAGTAATGGATCATCATCCGAGGAGAGCCTGTATGGAGAAGTAATAGTAGGTGATGATATAGCAATGATCACCAGGGAATTCAGGCGGTTCCTCAGGAAAGAAGGAAGGTGATTCAGCCGAAGAAACTATAGTGGTGGCCGACAGGATAAAAGGTATAAATCTAATCCTGCTAAGCAAACTGAATCTAATGTGTGTTACCAATGCAGGAAGGCTAGACACCTAAAAGCTGATTGTCCGGAGATTCAGAAGCTCAAGCACAAGTCCAAGAAAAAGAATACTAAAGGGAAAGCCATGGTGAGTACCTGGAGTGATGAGGACGAAGGTAGCTTGAGCAACAGTTCAGACAGTGAGGGAGAATCAGAAAAGCCCATTTGCCTCATGGCAACTAGCTCTGAAGACAGAGAGGAAGACTCAGATGAGGTATCCTCTCGATTCGATAATTTTACTATTGCTGATTGGGTAGATGCCTATCATGAAATAGTCGATAAAGCAGATGATATTAGAAAAGATAATAGGCATTTAAGAAGAAAAATAAATTCAATGCAAAATGACACAACTCTAACTGATAAAATTGCATGCCTTGAATCTGAGAATAATAAGCTGAAACTCACATGCTCTGAAATAGAAGAAATCAAGCATGAGTTAAGAGCCTCTAAAGAAGATAATGAGAGGTTAGAAAAAGAAACTGATGAATGGAAATTGAAAATTCAGAAATATGAGAGTGAGATGAAAATTGTGAGTGAAAAATATGAAGCTGTCCTAAGTGTGAACACCGAACTGAAGAAATCCATTGAAGATATTCAGAAAGATAATGAGGACAAGCTGAAAATTATTGAGAAAATGACCCAAGGTTCAGACAACCTAGATGCTTTGTTAGGGTCAAAAGTCAATTTCAGGAGAGAGGGCCTTGGATTTAATTCTAGTGCAACAAAAAGTTTTGGAATGAAGACTATTTCATTTGTCGCACAAAAAGAGAAAGGACCTCTGATTAACATGAATTCAAAAATTTCTGTGAATAAAACTGTTAATCTGAAGAAGACCAGTGCTGAGGAGAAGGGCAAACAAAAGATTAGTGAGCCTAGTAGAGCTAGTACATCCAAGAAAAATCATAAAGCTCAGTCTCAGGTTAGGGGTCAGTCTACTCATGCATATAAACCCCATGTTAAGGTCACCAAGTCTCCACCACCACTACCATCTCAGAAGAAGACCCAATACACACCTGTGAATAGGTCAGCAGGGTCCAAGGTGCAGGGGAGACATAATGCATTTAGAGCTCAACCCAAATATTTCTATCAATCCAGAGCCCAGCCCTACTACACTGCACAGTCAACCTATCCAAATAGGTAAGGGTGGACTGGGACTCAAGGAAGGTTTACAGGTTATGGACATCAGGTTACACACTCTTATAGACTTTACACTAGAAATTGGGTTGGTGGGTATGGCAATTGGACACCTAGGAACCAACATTTCTTTAGCCAGCCCAGAAACCACTATGGCCACAACTTCATGAATGCACCCTGGCCAAGGCACTGGCACAGAAGCAACAAATCTGTCAACAATTATGCTGGTGCCAACAAGAAGAAAAACAACAAAAAGAAAAGGAACAATAATGGAAAGAAATCTGTAGAATCCAATGAACAGAATTCTTTTAAACAAATGTGGATTCCAAAAAGTCTGCTTTCATGTTTTAACTGCACTTCATCTGCTATGGAGCCCATTCAGACTTGGGTTCCAAACTTCTCTACCTGATTGTGTGTGCAGGTATGTCTGGCAGCCAAGAATAATCTGTGGTACTTGGATAGTGGCTGCTCCAGACATATGACAGGAGATAAGGCCAAGTTCTGCATGCTGACAGAGAAACATAGAGGCCTTGTCACCTTTGGTAGCAACACAAAGGGTAAGATTGTCGGGACAAGTAAGGTAGGTAAGTGTACTACCTGTTGCATTGAAGATGTCATGCTTGTTGAAGGTTTAGCATACAATTTACTTAGTATCAGCCAGTTATGTGATAAAGGATGCAAAGTTCTTTTTGACTCTCAATGCTGTAAAGTTTTGAACCTGATTCCGAAATTGTTAAATTTTCTGGTAAAAGAATAAATAATACTTACATGATACTCTTAGATGATATACAACATTCTAACCTATGCCTTACTGCTAGCAGAGAGGATTTAGCATTCTTATGACATCGTAGGTTTGGCCATGCTAGTTACATAGTATTGCATAAATTGAATAAGCACAGCATGGTTAGAGGACTTCTTGAAGTTTCCTTTAAGAAAGAAAATAAACTCTGTGATGCATGTACTCAGTCCAAGTTAACTAGGAAGTCATTCAAATCTAGAATAGAAGATTTGTCCTCTAAACCCTATGAGCTGATACATATGGACCTTTTTGGGCCAACCAGGTCTGTCAGCTTATCAGGGAGGAGGTATGGGTTTGTCATGGTAAATGACTTCTCTAGGTATACTTGGGTATATTTCTTGTCACAAAAAAGTGATGCATTCACAGAATTTCAGGAGTTCTATCTTAAGATAAACCATAAAATTAAAAATATTTTAACTGATCATGGAGGTGAGTTTGAAAACTCACAGTTTGAGGATTTCTGCAGGACAAATGGAATTCATCAAAAGTTCTCCTCACCAAGAACACTCGAGCAGAATGGAGTTGTGGAGAGGAGAAACAGAACCCTGGTGGAGATGGGTCGTACACTCTTGGTTGAAGGTGGTCTGCCAAGGAAGTTCTGGGCTGAAGTTGTAAATACTGCATGTTATGTAATTAACAGAGCTATGGTAAGACCTTCTACCCAGAAAACACCTTATGAGATCTTAAAGGGTAAGAAACCTTCAATTACTCATTTCAAAGTTTTTGGTTGCAAATGCTTTATTCATATAAATGATAAAAGAGACCTTGATAAATTTGAACCTAAAGGTGAAACAGGAATTTTTCTTGGTTACTCTGAAAACACCCGAGCATATAGAGTATATAATCTAAATTTCAAATTTGTTGAAGAATCTCCACACATTGTCTTTGATGAATCTTTGGTAAAGACTAATATTGGTCAATGCAGGAATGAAGACAATGGTGATATTCTGAAAGAAGGGAACCCCGCAGACAAATCCGAAGATGAGGAAGAAAATGAAGAGCTTATTGGAGAAGAGCCTACAGTTCAGGGGGAGGTAAATGAAAATCATGATGATGAAATTGTCAACATTAGATATCTGAAAGATCATCTAGTAGATAATGTAATTGGCAATTTGCATGACCCTCCTAGGACCAGAGGCCACTTAAGAATTCAAAATGAACTGAATGCATATGCTTTTGTATCACATGTAGAACCCAAGTCCATTGACTATGCTCTCAAGGATATGCATTGGATTAATGCCATGCATGAAGAGCTCAATCAATTTGACAGGAATAAGGTGTGGCACTTGGTCCCACCTCCTGATCATGAGACAGTCATAGGGACTAAATGGGTCTTCAGGAATAAAACTGATGAATCAGGGAATGTGATTAAGAATAAGGCCAAACTTGTAGCTCAGGGGTATAATCAAGAATTTGGAATAGACTTTGAAGAGTCTTTTGCCCCTGTAGCCAGGTTAGAAGCAATCAGAATTTTATTGGCTTATGCATGTTCCCTAGGAATAAATCTCCAGCAAATGGATGTAAAATCTACTTTTCTGAATGGGGAAATTAGTGAGGATGTCTATGTGAGGAAGTCTCCTGGCTTTGAATGTTTAGACTTCCCCAATCATGTTTATAAACTTCGTAAAGCTCTCTATGGTCTTAAGCAAGTTCCTAGAGCTTGGTATGACAGGTTGACCAAATTCCTCACAGATAAGAACTTCACAAGAGGTGTAGTTGATCAAACCTTGTTCACTAAGGTAAGTCATTCAGATATTCTTATTATTCAAATTTATGTGGATGACATTATTTTTGGGTCAACTAACCCCAAACTGTGTGAGGAGTTTTCTCAGATTATGACTAATGAGTTTCAAATGAGCTCAATGGGCGAGCTCAAATTATTTCTTGGACTGCAGGTGACACAGTCAAAAGATGGAACCTTTATCTCTCAGTCCAAGTACATAAGGGATTTACTGAAGAAATACAAGATGGACAACCTCAAAGAAATAGCTGCTCCAATGGGTACCTCGACCAGCTTAGATGAAGATCCTCAAGGTAAACTAGTGGACCAAAAGCTATATGGAGGTATGATCGGATCCCTTTTATATCTTACAGCATCTAGGCCTGATATTCAGTTTGCAGTGTGTTTATGCTCTAGATTTCAGGCTAGTCCTAAAGAATCACACCTTAAATCTGTGAAAAGGATTTTTAGGTATCTATTAGGCAATCAAGAGCTTGGTCTATAGTATCCTGCTAGGTGTGAGTTAGAACTTCTAGCCTACACTGATGCAGACTATGTTGGGTGTCGAGTAGATAGAAAAAGTACTAGTGGCTACTGTCAATTCCTTGGTGGCTGTCTAGTATCTTGGGCATCTAAGAAGCAACACACAGTTGCTTTGTCCACAACTGAAGCTGAATATGTTGCAGCTGGTAACTGTGCAGCCTAAGTACTTTGGATCAAGCACCAACTGGTTGATTATCAAATAAAACTGGAAAGTATTCCAATTTTGTGTGATAATACTAGTGCTATATGTTTAGCTAAAAATCATGTTCATCATTCTAGGACTAAGCATATTGAGATCAAACACCACTTTCTTAGAGATGCTGTCAATAAAAAAGAAATTGAACTGGATTTTATTGAAACAGAAAAATAAATTGCTGATATCTTTACTAAGCCACTAGGGAATGAAAGGTTCAAATTTCTTAGAAGAGAACTTGGCTTGTGTAAATTTCAGCATGATGAATAAAATTTCAGTTGGTTTGAATAAAACTCTGTGGTTGATTGAATGTTGGACTAGACCATGCATGCATAACATTCATATTGTTTCATGACATATTTTTTCATTGCATATCATTCATCCATGACCTATGTCTAAGCTCTCTATCATCTAATTCTTGCCATTCATTTACAAAACTATATGCATATAGACAGGGGGAGTGGTGTAAGTAATTCAGAGAGGTCATCAACTTCATTAAAACTCAAATACCTTTCTCTCTTGAATTCATTCATCCTTTGACCCTGAATGAGTTGAGTCTGACAATATGGCAATCTGTTAGTCAGTTCTAGTCTTAAGCAATAGAAAATAGACTTCTTCCTTTATAAGAATTTTAATTGCTTAAAGACTGACTTAATGGCTTAAATTTTATAATCTTTGGAGTTTAAAGATTGCAATCAGTAAACAAGAATGTTGATAATTGATAATAGCTCTCAACCCTTATTTCATTACATGTTAGACAAAGCTAACTGTATCTAAAATCTGAAAACTCACCTGAAATCGTGTTAGAGAAGCTAAGTATGTGTATTGTCCTTAAACAAGTCATTTTGAAACAAATAAAGGACAGCTAAGAAAAATATTGAAAAATATTAAAAAATATTTGAAAAATAATGATTGGCAGAGCAATGACTGGTAAATCACTGAGAAACTGAGTGATTCATCAAAGAAATGGATAACACTTATGTCATGAGGTGTATCAGTTATCTCTGTATAAATGATCAAAACAGTAGAGTGGTTTCACTGAGTACCTGGGGGTAACTGGCGTCTGATAAACGTGTACCCTAACACAAAAAGGTGTAAATCAGTTCTATTGAATTTGATCATAGGCAGAATGGTCCATCATGTTGAGTATCTAGGGGTACTGGCATCTGATAAACGTGTACCCTTACGCAAAAAGATAAATGGTACCTGAATGCCCTTAATTAATTAAAATTGAAAATGCTGTTCCTTCAAAAAGAAATTTCAGGTATGTCAAATTGTTTAATTTCAATACATGACCTGGTATCACTTAACAAATTTTACTGAGTCTAAGACAGTAAGATACTTTGAAACTGAATCTCTCATGCTCAAATGTGATTCTGGTTTATTGCTATTATCATGCACAGCAAACTCATTCAATGATTGTAGTGCATGAACTCTAAATTTTATAATCTGTAAACCAGCACTCTATCTGAAAGCTATTTTTAAATTCATATGACTGAAGACTCTGTGCTTTAGAATGCTTATTCCTGAACTACTTGTTCAGAATGCCAGTCAGATGATTTCTCTTGTTCCTTCCCTTGTAATTTCTTTCCCTCCTCTTTATTGATGGCAAAGGGGGAGAATATTGTCTGTTTGATGAATTCATTCCAGGGGGAGTGTACCCATTATTTGGCAAAGGGGGAGTGTATATGCATCATGTTATGGAAAAGGGGGAGATCTTGTTAGCAGGGTGTTAGCTTTCATTTCTTAGCATGCATTCATAGCATCTGCATGACAAATCTGAATAACAAATCATGTCTTTCATAAAAAATACATCTGTATGACAAGATGTTGCTATTCTATATGATAGGGTGTTGCCATCATCAAAAAGGGGGAGATTGTTGTGACTCCTCATTGTTGATGATGTTGACAATAGCTTTACTTCATTGGCAACACCTTGTTTTGATTGATTGGTAACTATTTATGTTTTGATGAAACTGTATTTATCAGATTATCTATATGTTCCATGCAGTCAGAGTCTATACATCGTAATGCACACATGTACAGGTCTACACATTGCACACACACAAGTATACACACTCAATGTCTATACATTGCACTGTTATGTTTGTGCATCATTTAGAACACAAGTCTATACAGCCTGTCTGCACGCTCAAGTCTGTACAGAGTTCTTGTCTGTCTGACCATCAAGTCTGTACATCATATGTTAAGTCTATACATTGCTGCATAGTGTGCTTCAAGCATCTTAAAGTCTATACAATGCATGCACGTTGATTCAAAGTCCATACATTGCCCTGTAGCATGCACGAAACCAAGTCTGTACATCCACCAGTTGAACTTCCAAGTCTATACATCGGTGAAGTCTGTACATCCACTAGTTGAACTTCCAAGTCTATACATCGGTGAAGTCTGTACATCCATCAGTTGAACTTCCAAGTCTATACATCGGTGAAGTCTGTACATCCACCAGTTGAACTTCCAAGTCTATACATTGGCATCTTTACCGACATTGCACTCGCAAGTCTATACATTGGTATCTTTACCGACGTTGCACTCGCAAGTCTATACATTGGTATCGGTACCTACGTTGCACCTGCAAGACTATACATCGTGCATTCTCAAGTCTGTACAGCCCTTGCTTTGGCAAGTCCACACATCGTGAAAGTCTATACATTTCTCATTGCCTTGCTTCATGCATCAAGTCTGCACATTCCTTACAGCAAGTCTATACATTCGTTGTGCATGGTCTTGAGCATATAGGAAGTCTGTACATCGTCCAGTGCATTGCATGCATCATTCATGAAGTCTGTACATCGAGCAAGTCTGTACAACGGACTAGTGTGCATCGGCTAAGTCTATACATCGTTCGTGTTACTTAGCGTCTCATGCAAAACACTAAGTCTACACATTGGGCACGCAGAGTCTGCACAACGCTTTGCCAGCAAGTCTGCACATTGCTATAGCACGCATGCAGAGTCTAGATAGTCATGAGCAAGTCTATACATCGTGTTGCATGCGGGCATTCAAGTCTGTACATCGCATAGCATGCACGTATGTCCAAAGTATGTACATTGTGCATCCTTTGATTTGAAGTCTGTACATCATGCATCTATTGATTTGAAGTCTGTACAGCATATGTTCTTCATATACTGTCAAGTCTGAACAGTGCACATCATCATGGTTGCCTTGATGCCGTAGAAAGTCTATACATTCTATCAGGCTTTTTCACTGGGATTCAAAGTCTATACATTGTTGCATATTGAGTCTGTCATTCAAGTCTATACATCCAATTGCAATGTACACACTTTGCTTTATGCATTCTCACTTAGTGCACCACAAAGTCTACACACTGCATTCGCATCTACAAAGTCTATACATCGCAAAGTCTACACATCGCTATCTTCATATAGTCTGTACAGGGTTTTAGACTTAAACTGATAACTCTGTTCGATTGTCTGACAGGGACTCTTTGTAGAGATTGATGACATGGCTCGTGATCCAAGGTTGGATGAGGTGCCCAGATTGTGACACGTGGAAGCAGCCCAGCCAGGATGCTGCCATGTGGTCGAAATTTCTTCAGATCTGGCGAATTTTCTGGGTAGGAAATGTGGAAGCCACATGCCTTATCCAAATTGCTGCTGGTATATATATGAAACCTTTTCCACCAGAAGAAAGCTGATCAAGTGGTGAAGTCCGAACAGAGAAACTGAACATCTGTAGCAGCAGAGTGCCACCGAGATCCACAGAGAAGAAAAGCAGAGAGAAGAAAAAGAGAAAGAAGAGAAGATTGAGAGAGATGAGTTGAGAGAGTTTGAGAGCTTGTGAATCAGTCTCTTGGTTCAGATACCAGAGCTGATACTGCTCATTCTAAGCTACATTTCTTTTCAGTTTACCCATTTTCATTTGCTTTTGTTTTTACTTTCCGAAATTGTTTCTTCAAGCTGTGAGTCAACTGTTAGCAGAGGTGCTGCAGCTGGACGGGTAAGCTGTATTCCCCAGCGGGTTTGCAGAGGTGCTGCCTCTGGACAGGTGAAGCTGTAATCCTCAGCGGGCGAGACTTAGTCTCGGACAGCAAGCTGTGAAGCTCAGCGGTTGTAGGCTAAGCTATATTACCCAGCGAACGCAAGCTGTACTGCGCAGCAGTAAGCCACACTTAGTTGAGTGTGGGGTGGATGTAGGTCTCCTAACCGAACCACCTAAAAATATTGGGTGTCTTGTGTTTGTGCGATTGTCTATGAACTGGTGTGTGACTGGTTTTTCTGATTATTTTCACAGATTGATTAGTTTCTGATCAGGTCCATCATTCTAGTTAGTGATCTTGTAGATCGGCTTAAATTCCGCATTAGAGCCTCATATTGGTTTTAATTTAGGCCATAGATCTATTCACCCCCCTCTAGATCCACACTTCATGGTGATAGAGTGTTTCCATCTAAAGTAACAATGATAGCCCGCTGGGGGTGACTTTTGATGAATACCCGGCGGAAGCTGAGCATGTTGAACTGGCTCGACCTGGAAATCAAGAAATAGAGACCTCGATCCCCTGCCGATGCTGGGAGCAGGTCTACCCTGAAGATGCAGCCCTTCATGCCAAATTTGATATGGCTAGCAGTAGTGAAGCCGAAGATACTGAAGAAGCAGGAATTTCTCCCTCCAGTGGAGTCCTACTGATGGTAAATTTGACACCCCTTCTGCCAATCAGGGAAGCCTCAGTCGACTCCGATCAAGGGGAACAAGCTACCAAAAAGGAAGAGCTACTTCTACGGAAGATACAACTGCTCCAGGAGGCGAGACCTCCTCAACTTCTGCTACAAAATCGGGATGCTGTCCAAGCCCGGCAATAAACAACTACCAGCCTGTCACGGCTGCAACCTCATCTACAAAGACGGAGGCTGCCCTCTCGCCCTTGGGAGCTACAACGGTAGTGGATTTGCTAATAGAACAATCCGCGCAGCCGCTAGCACAAGAAACAGAGAATCCTCAAGAAGTTCTGATGGTGTTTGACGAGGAAGTCGAAGTACTCGACCCTCAAGATGGTATTCCAGACTTTGTTGACCTCCAACCGGCACCTCCGGAGATAGAAGACGGAGGCCAAGCCACAGTCGATGAATTGATAGAAGTCAACTTGGGAAATAAGGAGGACCCTAGACCTACCTTCCTCAGTGCCCAGCTGTCCCCAGAAGAACGGGAGCTGTACGTCCAGCTACTGCTAGAGTACCGGGATTGCTTCGCCTAGACTTACATAGAAATGCCGGGTCTAAGCCCCGCTGTCTCACAACATGAGCTGACAATCAGCCCTGAGGTCGAGTCGATGAAGCAACCACCACGGCGCATGAGGCCAGAACTCATTACCCAAATTTGTGTTGAAGTTGACAAACTCATTGACGTGGGATTTGTTGAGGAAAACCAGTACACCACATGGCTGGCGAACATCGTCCCCGTGAAAAAGAAGAATGGACAGATCCGGATATGTGTCGACTTCCGAGATCTAAATAAAGCCTGCCCCAAAGATGACTTTCCGGTGCCAATAACGGAAGTCATGATCGATGCCACAACCGGTCACGAGGCCCTGTCGTTCATGGACGGGTCATCCGGTTACAACCAGATCTGGATCGCGGAGCATGACCGGGTCCATACTGCTTTCCGAACCCCTAAAGGCATTTATCATTATAAGAGGATGCCGTTCGGACTAAAGAATGCTGGCACAACTTATCAGCGTGCAATGACCAAAATCTTTGACGAGTTGCTCTACCACAAGGTCGAGTGCTACATAGATGATCTGGTGGTCAAAACCAGAAGAAAAGAAGACCATCTGCAAGACCTCCGGATTGTTTTCAGAGGCTGAGGCAGCATGAGCTGAAGATGAACCCCATGAAATGTGCGTTCGGAGTATCAAGCGAAAAATTCTTGGGTTTCATTGTCCGATATCGGGGGATAGAGATAGACCTCGCAAAAATCAGAGCAATTCAGGAGCTACCTCCGCCAAGGAACCTCTCCGAGTTGAGATCACTACAGGGCCGCTTGGCTTATATCCGGCGGTTCATTTCCAACTTGTCAGGGCGATGTCAGCCTTTCCACAAGCTGATGATGAAAGATGTCCCCTTTTATTGGGATGAAGACTGCCAGACAGCCTTCAATAAGCTGAAAGACTATCTGAAGACTCCTCCAGTGCTGGGCGCACCAGTGAAAGGACGGCCATTGATACTATATATAGCAGCTACACATAACTCCCTGGGGGCAATGCTGGCCCAGAATAATGAAGAAGGGAAAGAGCAAGCCCTCTATTACCTTAGTCGGAGGCTGGTCAGAACTGAGGAGAAATATACTTATATTGAGAAGGTCTGTCTAGCACTGGTCTTCGCAGTTAAGAAGCTCCGACACTACATGTTGTCGCATGAAATCAGCTTGGTATCCAAAGAGGATCCCCTGAAATATATTATGTCCCAGCTGGCACTCAAAGGTCGCCTGGGCAAATGGGCGGTAATCCTTATGGAGTTTGACATCTCCTATGTACCGCGCAAGGCCGTCAAGGGCCAAGCTATTGCAGAATTCTTTGCCGAGCACCCAGTACCCGGGGACTGCCCGCTGGAATCGGAGCTTCCTGAAGATGAAACCCTGGAAGCCGTTCAGGTGCAGCCCTCCTTATGGCAGCGATATTTCGATGGCGCTTCCAGAATTGACACCTCTGCCGCTGGATCGGCCAGGGTCAGGGCAGGGGCAGGCATAGTCCTGAAATCCCCAGAAGGAGAAGTGGTGCAAACATCCTGCTCCATAAACAAACATTGCTCAAACAACGAAGCAGAATATGAAGCCCTGATAATCGGGTTGCAAATTGCTCTATCCATGGGAATTCAGATGCTGGAAGCATTCGGAGACTCCATGCTAGTTATAAAATAACTGGAAGGAGAGTTCGATGTGCGAAAGCAAGAGCTTCTCCTCTATCACCAGCTGGTAACCCGCCTGATGTCAAGATTTTACTTCATCAGCATCAAGCACATCAACCGAGGTCAAAATGCTCAGGCAGATGCCCTCGCTAAGCTGGCCAGTTCATTGGCGATCCCGCCAGACGCAAGCCTGAATATAACAGTGATCAACCGCCGGTAGGTCCCCAGTGTAACAGAGGTCTTAGCCGACGAACAAGAGGTAAAGGTGGCACTCGTCGAAGAGGTTTAGCAGCCCAATTGGCGAGAACATCTCCTGTGGTGGTTCCAACATCAGCAGCTCCCGAAAGAAAAAGAATAGAGAATGAGGCTTCTGAGGGTCAAGGACCCTTACGAGATGAGAAGCGGAACCTTGTTCCGAATAATGGTAGATGCCCGAAGGAAAGTCCTGCTTCGTTGCTTGTCTTCAACAGAGGCGGGACAGGTGATGCAAGAAGTCCATGCGGGATCAGCTGGAGCACACCAGGCTGGCCCAAAGATGAAAATTGAGGTAAAGAAATTGGGTTATTATTGGCCCACTATATTTGATGATTGCTGCAAGTTCGCCAAAGCTTGTCAGAAGTGTCAAGAACACACTAACGTGGCAAGGAGACCTCTAGTGCCACTGCATCCCACCTTGCCAAGCTGGCCGTTCGCCCAGTGGGGCACGGACGTGGTAGGGCCGCTACCAGCATCTTCATCAGGGTGCAAATATATCTTAGCAGCTACAGACTACTTCTCCAGGAGGGCGGAGGCGGTAGCACTAAGAGATGTAACAGGGGAACTAGTTGCAAGATTCTTCCGGTAGAATATAATATTCCGGTTCGGGATCCCCAGCCGAATCATGTCTGATAATGGCAGCCATTTTAGGAACCAGAATATTTATTGGCTAGCCGACAGATACAAGATTGACTGGATGACATCTTCCCCTACAACCCTCAAGCCAATGGACTTGTAGAAGCCTTGAACAAGACATAATGTACATTGCTGGCAAAGACTGTCAAGTCTAATAAAAAAGATTGGGAAGAAAGGATGTATGAAGCCCTCTGGGCCTATCGTACTGTCTACAAAACCCCAACCGGATGTTCACCTTTCTCCCTCATCTATGGGTCAGAGGCTGTGGTGCCGATTGAACTGGAAGTTCCTTCTCTATGAGTCGCCATCCAGCATGGACTAGCCAACGGTGAACAAACCAATGCTAAAAGAAGATTGGAAGAGCTCGCTGAGCTCGAAGGAAAACGCCTCCGGGCACAACAAAACATCCAACTCTACCAACCTCACATGGCCCGTGCCTTTGACAAGCTGGTGAAAGGTCGAGAATTCAAGAAAGGAGACCCGGTGATGGTCAAAAGAAGAGAAGTGATGGCCTCCAACCCCAAAGGGAAGTTGGTCGAAAACTGGATCGGACCATATGTCGTCCGCCGAGTATATGAAGGGGGTGCCTACGTCCTGGTAGACAACAAAGGAGTCATCCAGTTCTCTCCCCTCAACGGAAAGCATATAAAGCTGTATCATGCAACGCAACCAGCATTCCCCGAGTGATCGGTCGGAATACCTTATCTTGGTCTAGTGGCATCCCGCCCTAGCCAAGCTACCCTGATCTTGGTTTAGTGGCATTCCGCCCTAGCCGAGCTATCCATATCTTGGTCTAGTGACATTCCGCCCTGATCGAGCTACCTTTCCTTGGTCTAGTGGCACTCCGCCCTGATCGAGCTACCCTTATCTTAGTCTAGTGGCATCCCGCCCTAGCCAAGCTACCCTGATCTTGGTTTAGTGGCATTCCGCCCTAGCCGAGCTACCCATATCTTGGTCTAGTGGCATTCCGCCCTGATTGAGCTACCTTTCCTTGGTCTAGTGGCATTCCGCCCTGATAGAGCTACCTTTCCTTGGTCTAGTGGCACTCCGCCCTGATCGAGCTACCCTTATCTTCGTCTAGTAGCACTCTGCCCTGATCGAGCTACCCTTATCTTGGTCTAGTGGCATTCCGCCCTGATCGAGCTACCTTTCCTTGGTCTAGTGGCACTCCACCCTGATCGAGCTACCCTTATCTTGGTCTAGTGGCATCCCGCCCTAGCCAAGCTACCCTGATCTTGGTTTAGTGGCATTCCGCCCTAGCCGAGCTACCCATATCTTGGTCTAGTGGCATTCCACCCTGATCGAGCTACCTTTCCTTAGTCTAGTGGCATTCTGCCCTGATCGAGCTAGCTTTCCTTGGTCTAGTGGCACTCCGCCCTGATCGAGCTACCCTTATCTTGGTCTAGTGGCATCCCGCCATGATCGAGCTACCCTTATCTGGGTCTAGTGGCATTCCGCCCCGATCAAGCTACCCTTATCTTGGTCCAGTGGCATCCCGCCCTAGCCAAGCTACCCTTATCTTGGTCTAGTGGCATCCCTCCCTAGCCAAGCTCTCCTGATCTTGGTTTAGTGGCATTCCGCCCTAGCCGAGCTACCCATATCTTGGTCTAGTGACATTCCGCCCTGATCGAGCTACCTTTCCTTAGTCTAGTGGCATTCCGCCCTGATCGAGCTACCTTTCCTTGGTCTAGTGGCACTCCGCCCTGATCGAGCTACCCTTATCTTGGTCTAGTGGCACTCCGCCCTGATCGAGCTACCCTTATCTTGGTCTAGTGGCATTCCGCCCTGATCGAGCTACCTTTCCTTGGTCTAGTGGCACTCCGCCTTGGCCGAGCTCTCAGAAAAATACACCATATTACCGTTACGGGCCTTACATCCGAATCGGCGAAAGATCATTCCTTTGCGTTAGCATTCAGCCCCTTCTAACGAATAAACCACTCTGCTCGGCACAAGGCCCGGTGATCCGGTCAACAGCCGTCTACTACCAACCAAGGGTCGGACATCACACTTCGACCTACCACCCTTTATATCAAAAAAAAAAGAGAAAATAAAAGAAAGATGGGGTTAAAAATAGAGATACCCCGCTAGACTTACTCCTATATTAGGACAAGTGCGAAAATGGCTATAACCCAGCTATGACGAAAACCCAACAGGGCGCTACAGGTAAAATCGGGTACCCCGCCACGCGAAAACCCGAGAGGGCGCGTGGGTAAAACCAAGAGGGGGCTGGCTTCGGCGAAAACCCGAAAGGGCGCTTAAGTCAGTAAAGTGGTAATTTAAAAATTCCTCTTTTGTTCTCCACCCGATGAAACTCCAAAAGGGACAATCATCAGACGTCCCACCGGAGATCCTTTAACAAACCCATGTTCGACCCTCGTCATCATCGGCGAGATCGGTCGATCTCTACCCCTAACTTGGACCCTCTGTCCCTGTTAATAATCCTACCCTTGCTTTGGCATGTGATCCATGCTGATGAATAAACCCATGTTCGACCCTCGTCATCATCGATGAGATCGGTCGATCTCTACCCCTAACTTGGACCCTCCGTCCCTGTTAATAATCCTACCCTTGCTTCGACATGTGATCCATGCTGATGAATAAACCCATGTTCGACCCTCGTCATGATCGGCAACATCGGTCGATCTCTGTTAGCACCGCAAGAGTGATATAGAAGGGGGGGATGAATAGATCACTCCCAATTTGTAGAAACTTAAGCGGAAAATAAATTCTACTGCTAACGCACCTCCTTAACCCGTACACAGAGAAATGTAAATGAGAATAAAGAACTGATCACATGGAAGCAAAGAGACAAGCAGATGAAGAGCGCAGATAATAATAGCAAACCACAGAGAAGGCACTCGGTTTTTAGGTGGTTCGATTGTAGTCCGCAATCTACATCCACCCCTCACTCCAACTAGAGTGAGGATTCCACTAGACGATGCTAGATCAATGCAGACTCAATCTACGAACAACATGCTGCCACACAGCTTGAACACCAAGGGAAACAAATCCCTCAACCAAGTTCTGCTACCCACAGAACTTGAAACCTATTCTAGCTCCCAGCTAGAACACAACCGGAGAATCCTATCCCTTCCTCCACACACCGGAGGGAAACTGTTAATGACAACCAGTCACTAACACCACCAGAGATCACCGATCTCTCTTACTCTGTAACTCAGAGGGAAACTGGAGTAATACTCCCTTCCTCCACACACCGGAGGGAAACCAATTCAAATCAGAAGGATGAACAAAATGAAATGAAAGCAAAGTAGAAACAAAAACCAATGAAGAAGAGATCGGTTCTGAAACCCAATACAAATGTAGCTTCAAATGAAGAAATTCATCAATCCACACACACTACTCTCTCTCTCGAACAAACTCCTCTCAGATCTGGAGCTCTCTGCTCTTTTTCTTTTCTGGATCATGCAAACTCTCACCAATGGCTTCTGCTTTCTCTATTCACGATCCAGCTTCTACTGAAGGATGAAGCTCTATATTTATAACAGATATTGGCGTGTGGCTGCCAGGTTCCCGCCCATGCACTTTTGGCCAGATCATTTGAATTTCGACCACATGGTAGCATCCTGACCAGGTTGCCATCCACGTGTCATGCGCATGTTGTCTTGGATCACGTGCCAGGTGCCAACCTCAGTTCACGTGCCCAATCATCAGCCTGAATCACCTGCAGACAGACAGATGGAATGTATAGACTTAGTTAGTTCAGGCTATTAACATGAATGTATATACTTCAGAACTTTCAACTGATTAAGTGTGTACAACGTGAGAGAGTGTACAGACTTAATGAAATAAGCGCATGTGTGAAGGCAGTGTATAGACTTATGAACAATGCAGACGAATGGCAGTGTATAGACTATGAACAATGCAAATGAATGGCAGTGTATAGACTATGAACAATGCAAATGAATGGCAGTGTATAGACTATGAACAATGCAAACGATCCTTACCAGTGTGTAAACATTACAAAGCTTCTGCCACTGTATAGACTTCACGAAGCCTAACCAATGTACAGACTTGGAACCTGTGTGAGACTCTTAATAAGACGGTGAGCAATGTATTGACTTGAACCCCAACGGAGATGTATATACTTCGACATGCTTGAGCCAGTGTTCAGACTTTGAACCAATGTGCTGTGAGCACTGTATAGACTTTGCCAGAGTGAGACGATGCATTAGACACTAGGCTGTACAGACTTGGAGATTTCTGAATGAAACGATCGGCTGATGAACCGATGTACAGACTCTGAATGTAAAGGCAGTCTGTATAGACTTGAATCGCTTGAAGCGATGTATAGACTTTGTGAAGCTCAAGCACTGTACAGACTTGTGAAGACTTCAGCGTTGTACAGACTTGGTGAAGCTCAAGTGAATGTATAGACTTGATGAACCACTGTGGATGTGTGGACTTGAGCGAGTGAAGCCGATGTACAGACTT
Organism: Amorphophallus konjac; assembly: GCA_022559845.1. Classification (NCBI taxonomy): domain Eukaryota; kingdom Viridiplantae; phylum Streptophyta; class Magnoliopsida; order Alismatales; family Araceae; genus Amorphophallus; species Amorphophallus konjac. Next base: position 274,994,996 of record CM040119.1, on the reverse strand, counting down.
GCCTAAGACGCAGCATGAGACGCTGGCTGAGACGGACGCTGTACAGACTTTGAAGAGCAGTTCAATGTATAGACTTGAACGAATGAGGCCGATGTACAGACTTGCCAAAGACGTAGCATGAGACGCTGGCTGAGACAGACGCTGTACAGACTTTGAAGACATTGAACGTTTGAGCAGCATGCAATGTACACACTTAGTGGTGTACAGACTTGGCCAGGAAAGCGTAGGGAAAAGTTGAATGTATGGACTTGGCCAAGCGTAGGAACAGATGAGGAGTGTACAGACTTGGTGTTGTATAGACTTGGCTTTGAACGCTTGGGCTGAAGGCAATGTGCAGACTAAGCAATGTATAGACTTTGCCCAAGGAACCGAATGTATAGACTTTGCCACAGTCTAATGTACATACTTTGCAGAAGTGAACGAGCCAAAGTGTAGACTTCAAAAGAAGCAGTCCGATGTACAGACTTCAAGATTTCTAGACAATGAACGCTGTACAGACTTGGACTCAAGGAGTGTATATACTTAGCATGAAGACTACCAGACGATGTATAGACTTGGCTGAAGCTATCTCTGAACCAATGTTCAGACATTGTGCAATGTATGTACTTTAGTGTGTGCGAGCCTGTTGACAAGCAATGTGTAGACTTTGATTGTGTAAAGCAGGCGATGTACATACTATGCAAACATGACACTAGGCGATGTATAGACTTACACTATCGGGTGTTTAGACATCAAGAGAATGCAGCAGCCAGTGTATAGACGTGAAGCTTGGAATTCCAATGTATAGAGTTGAAGCTTGGAAGGATGTATAGGGTTGAGGTGAACTGACTTTGAGTATTAAGACCAGTGTATGGACTTCAGTTAGAAAGTGCCCGATGTACAGACTAGATAGATCAAGCTGGTGTATAGACTTTGTGCCCAAACTATCAATGCTCTGATGCGTCGACCCACCCTTGCTGATGAGTCGACCCACTACTGTTCATATTAACCAAACAGTGTAGATAGAATCAAGATGGCATGCTTATCTGACAACCAAATGAACTGTACTCACTCACATGATGAAACAGCATTAATCTAGAGATAGAAGATTGATTTATAGTGTGAGAGATCATCAAAATCATAGGGATGCAACAATCTCTACCTCTAACTTGGACCTTCCGTCCCTGTTAATAATCCTACCTTTACTTCGACATGTGACCCATGCTGATGAATAAACCCGTGTTCGACCCTCGTCATCATCGACGAGATCGGTCGATCTCTACCCCTAACTCGGATCTTACGTCCTTGTTAACAAACCATGACCTTTGCTTCGGCATTTAACCAGTGTCGACGAACTAAACCCGGGACCAATCCTTGTCATCATCGGCAAGGCTAGTTGGCATTCTAGCAGTCCAGTTCTTCTGTACTCCGAATTCAAAGAAGAAAAGAAAAGAAAAATAGGGTTAAAAATAGAGATACCCCGCAAGACTAGCTCCTATATCGGGACAAGTGCAAAAATGGCTATAACCCGGCTGTGGCGAAAACTCGAAAGGGCGTCACAGGCAAAATCGGGTACCCCGCCACGTGAAAACCGGAGAGGGCGCGTGAGCAAAAGCAAGAGGGGGCTGGCTTTGGCGAAAACCCGAAAGGGCGCTTAGGTCAGTAATGTGAATAAAAAATTATATAATATACGAATGAATGATGAATAGTGATGATCCGTCCTCCGTCTTGAGAACCCTTTACAGGGTCGAGGCGGAGTCGTCATCCGATGTCCCCCTTATATATCTGCGTATATATATATTCTCTACCCTTTCGACCCTTATCATCATCGGCAAGATCGGTCGCTACCTTTTCGACCCTTGTCACCATCGGCAAGATCGGTCGCTACCCTTTCCGGTTCTTGTCATCATCGGCAAGACCGTCTACCTTTTCGACCCTTGTCATCATCGGTAAGATCGGTCGCTACCCTTTCGACCCTTGTCATCATCGGTAAGATCGGTCGCCACCTTTTCGACCATTGTCACCATCGGCAAGATCGGTCGCTACCCTTTCCGGTTCTTGTCATCATCGGCAAGACCGTCTACCATTTCCGACCCTTTTCACCATCGACAAGATCGGTCGCTACCTTTTCGACCCTTGTCATCATCGGCAAGATCGGTCGCTACCCTTTTCGGTTGTTGTCATCATCGGCGAGACCGTCTACCCTTTTCGACCCTTGTCACCATCGGCAAGATCGGTCGCTACCCTTTCGACCCTTGTCACCATCAGCAAGATCGGTCGCTACCCTTTTTCGGTTCTTGTCACCATCGACAAGATCAGTCGCTACCCTCTCGACCCTTGTCACCATCGGTAAGATCGGTCGCTACCCTCTCGACCCTTGTCATCATCGGCAAGATCGGTCGCTACCCTTTCGACCCTTGTCATCGGCAAGATCGGTCGCCACCCCTTTCGATCCTCGCCACCATCGACGAGCCCGGTCAACTACCCTCTAACCTGGGCCTTCCGCCCTCGTTGATAAACAAAACATCATTGCGTCGACATTTAACCCATGTAATACCCCGATTATTTATTAAGTTTTATTGAGCTTTTATTAATTTAAAATTGAATTAAAATGAATTAATGTTTGAATTTCGAAATATTAATATTTAATTCATTAGAAAATAGAACCTATAAAATTTGACTACCTTAGAAAAATCTGTAAAAATAGTAATTGGGTAAAAGATCATTTTTATAGCAATTTTGTCTTCTGAACTTGACCCAAATTAATTACGTAACCTTGTCTAATTAGATGATTAATCCTGAATTTGACTTTCACCTACCCTTTACCTAATCGTAACTTAAAACGTGAAATTCGACCTTATTACTCAACCAAATGATCTGAAATCAAGGGCAAATAGAAGGTCACGAGGTAAGGAACATTTACCCTCAATCAATTTGAGGTAAACCTAGCCCTAAAACGTGCTGCCGACATAGATTTGGTCGAGTCAAGGATTCCGACGCCGTTTCTAACACGAAACTTGCAGCGCCAAATACTCCCAACTCCGAAGGCTCCAGAAGCCCCATGACCTATAGAAATGTAGCTCTTCGACTCTAGTTTCATTTGGTAGCTAGGTCAGCCGACGAGGAGTCCAGATCTGGGAGCATTCGTAGTTTTGGTGGAGGGTGTTGGTAGTTCGTCGTTCTTCATCTCCAGCCCTTTAATCCGTCGATTAAGGTAGGTACCCTTAACCAAATGAGACTTGTAAATATAGTATTTTGATCAGCTCGATGAGATCTATCCAATGGGACTGAAAGCCCCATCTTTCATTAGGTATCCGTGGAGATATCAAGCTTTTTGTGAGCTGCTGTCAAGCTTGTTCTTCATTCTAGGGTTTCGAAGTCTTTCTCCGATTTAAGGTAGGATCTAACAACCAAACTCTAATTAACTTACATGATGTAATCAGCATGTTGTTAGCTTTCATTTGACGAAGAAACCCCTAATTTGTATTGAGCATGTTGAGAGTATTTTGCATCGAAGTAAGAGCATGTCTAGAACAGGATTCATATAGTGTTCCTTTAAGTCAGATCTTGATTTTGGGCTAATTTTGAGTCATGTAACCTGATCTTCATGTAGCATATCATACATGGTTGGATTCATAATCAAGTTAGCTTTCTCTTGACGTAAGAAGCCCCAAAATTCATTGCTTATGTTGAGAGAATTGCATGATTTAGTAGAAGTAGGTCAGGAACTAGGGTTTTCATATATTTATCATGTATAAGTTGAGATTTAATTGATTTCTGTGAAAATTCATGTTTCTAAACTCATGTATCATGACCCTAGAATGTCTATTAGGATTCCTAGATCATGTGGTTTTGATTTCAACTCAATTGGACCTCATTTGGATGAGTTCATGTGTTTTCCGGAGTCAACTTTCGTTGCTGTTCTTGCAGGAGTCGACCCCTGGGGTCGACCCTCGGGCCTGTTGGGTTTCCCAGAAAACGGGTCGACCCCTGGGGTCGACCCATCCAACCCCTGCATGGGGGTCGACCCCAGGGGTCGACCCTTGCGCTGGATTGAAGGGGTCGACCCCAGGGATCGACCCATCCTTCAGAATTTGCTGGGGTCGACCCCAGGGGTCGACCCATTCAGCTGCCAGACCCCATTTTTACAGGGGTCGACCCCAGGGGTCGACCCATGTACCAGAAACCCGCTTTTCATCATTTTATGACCCGTGGATCGATCCGGATCATTAGGGGATCGACCCATTGAACTTAGACCAATTGAAAACTATACTTTTGAAGAACCAGTGACCTGTTCTGGAAACCTTATGATTTCAATTTACATTGGTTCCTACTTGCAAATATAGTGTAAAAACATGCCGTTACCATCTTCATTTCGACTCGTACATTGGTTAAATAGAAACCCACATAATTAGTGGTTAATGGTGTAATTAAATCTCTGCTAATGCATTCTTTTTCCTTCCTGTACAAGCTTGTTCCTTTACCTTATCATCTTGAATCAGCTTTTGACAATTGTCTTAATGCAAATGATAATGGATAATCTTTGACATATTAACTTGATAATTAGGATTAATATGTTGATTAGCTTGTTGGATAGCTGCTGTACTACAGTAGCGCAGCATGATTAACTCTTATTGTGACTTGGTTTTCAATCTTCTTGATGATTGTGCTTACCTTGAAATTCTGAAATGAATCTCCTTCCTACTTGAAATTGTTATTGCTACATGGTTCAAACCTTGGAATTCTGGCCATAAATTATGGAAGTCTAGATTCGTGGGATCTTTGATCCAAAGAAATCAATGCCTGGCAAACAATTAAGGGCTCGGTCTAGTCCTGGGAGGAGCGCCCGAACACTACGTGTACCCCCGGGGAGGTGATTGACTAGGTGTGGCATTTGGCACCAGTACTATGACATGGGTTAAATCTAGGACTGGCCACTACTCTCTACTACTTTTCACTTTCCACTCTTCACTGTTCTATACTCTACTTGTTGTTACTTACTTGCTATTACTTGGACGTGGAAATGAAACTACACACGTGCTTGACATGACTTGAATTATCTTGATATGGCCAACTCTTTATCGTTATCTCCTGTAATAAATTCTTGTCTTTGTTATTCCCCTTAAGTATTACCATTCTGTTCCTTTATATTTCGTGACCTTGCGAGATCTTTCAATTTTGTTTCATTATATCATCATTACTCTTTTATTGCATTACCCTTTGTAGCATGATATTTTGAAAATGTAATTAAACTGCTAATCACTTATACCTATCTGTTATTTCCTACTGAGCGTTAGCTCATAGTTGTTGTTTCCCCCCTTTCCAGGCTTTTCAGATGACGCGCTTACCGATGGGGAAGGGCAGGAGTGATGTTTTGAGTGTATCAGTTAGTTGTGTTTAGAGTGTGTTGTGCTTCAGTTATGTTATTGTGGTTTAGAGTTGTTATTCCAGTTGTATTGAGTTGATTTGAGGATTATGTACCAGTTATGTTTTGTTTAATGGTCAATAAGTTATTTCCATTTCTTAGCATTTGTATATATTTAGATTAGTTCTCTCTCTTTCCAGCTCGTTTCTAACTGTACGTCCCGATATTCCGCGTCGGGGCGTGACAGTTTAGTTGGTATCAGAGCCCAAGGTTTCATATTCCTAGGTTCCCTAAGTTTAGGTTTTCTTGCATTGCATCCCAATAATCGGTATATCAAAAGGTGTTGTCCGAACGTTAGGCTACGCCTATCGGGAAGGTCGCATACTTGCGCGAGTGGTCTTCGGACCGATTAGCTCCGCCAGGTACCGAGTTTTTGGTCGTGTTTAGGTGCATTAGACCTCTAACCTTGTTAAAGTCTAGAACCTGACCTGGTGAGATTGGGTAGAAACTTGGGTTAAGTTCGTTCCTTAATCGTGTTATTATCTTTTTTTTTTGGACCTAAGTAATCTATTTCTCGTGTAGATGGCAGTCGATCGTGCTGAATGGAGGAACCTGCAGCGCACGGTTCAAGGCCTGACTCAGGTGTTACATCAGGTAGCTCAAGCTGGAGCAGCGGGTCATGGCACCAGTGACTTATACCGGAACTTTCGAGGAATGAACCCGCCAAGATTTGCTGGTTCAACTAACCCCGATGAGGCCGAGCATTGGCTCCACGAAATGGGGAGAATTTTTGAAGTCATGCAATGCACCGACCAAGAGCGTGTCCTTCTTTCTACCTTCCAATTGGAGCGGGACGCGCGTACTTGGTGGGATTCCGTCAAGGCAACTCTAGGCGATCAACAAGTCACATGGGAAGAGTTCGAGGAATTCTTCAATGACAAATATTTTTCCGATCGTGTACAAGAGAAGAAGGCGGCGGAGTTCGCGACTCTAAAGCAGCGAAGCTTATCGGTGGCCGAATATGAAGCACAGTTCTCTCGGCTTTCACGCTATGCTACTCACCTTATCTCCATAGAAAAGATGAAAGCTAAGCGATTCCTCAACGGGTTGAAGCTTCACTGCATCAATCAACTGGCGCCGATGGAGATCTCTACTTATTCTGAGATGGTGAGAAAGGCACAAGTTCTAGAAGATACCTTGGAAATGACGGAGAGGATCCGTGGGCAAGGAATGAAGAAGGAACAACCAGCTCCTAGACCCGGATTTGGCACTAGCAAAAAGAGGCCCATGAGTGGGTCTAGTTCATGGATCGGATCGGGAACGTGGAAAGGCAAGATGCCAAGAAATGAAGAGAAGAAACCCGGCCCTATTGTTCCATTCAAGGGCAAGTGCAAGTATTGTGATCATCCAGGTCACAAGATGGAGGAATGCTGGCGCAAGCTTGGTGCGTGTTTACGATGTGGGAGTAGGGAATACCGTATCCCTGACTGCCCTCTTCTATCGGAACAAGCTACACCGACAAAACCTCAAGTTATCAAGAAGCCGTAAGGAAGGCTCCAAGCTTTACATGCGGATGAAACTGGGATTTCTGATGATGGCGGACTCGTCAAAGGTACCCTTACTATAATCGATAAGCCCGCATTTGTTCTCTTTGATACTGGTGCAACGCATTCTTTTATTTCTTGGAAATTTGCGAAGTCGTTATCTGTCGAACCTATTATGATGAATTCTCCATTGGTTATATCAACTCCTATTGGTTCTGGAGCGGCTATTCAATATTACTATCCTTCTAGTAAGGTTATTATTGATGAACGGAACTTTCCAGCCGCCTTAGTTTGCATGGATATGAAGGATTATGATGTAATCCTTGGAGCAGATTGGTTGGCCAAGTATGAGGCCAGTGTTCACTGCAGTTCTAGCTCAGTGACTTTTACTGGACATTCTGGTTTATCTTTTACGGGGATCAAGCACCATAACCCCGTATCGCTCATCTCTTCTCTTCGAGCCGACAAGCTGATGAGGCGAGGTTGCGAGGCTTTTCTAGCCTTTGTCCATGCTACACCGGAACAGCAATTTGAGATAAAGGACACTCCTATTGTCCGAGATTTCTCCGAAGTCTTTCCAGAGGAACTACCAGGACTTCCGCCTGAGCGGGAAGTTCTCTTCTTCATTGATATTGTTCCTGGCGCGTCTCCTATTTCTAGAGCTCCTTACCGTATGTCCCCTGCGGAGCCAAGGGAATTAAAGCAACAGCTGATGGAATTGCTCGAGAAGGGCTTTATTCGTCCGAGTACTTCACCTTGGGGAGCTCCTGTATTATTCGTCAGGAAAAAGGATGGTTCGATGAGATTATGCATCGATTATCGACAACTGAACTAGCTAACTATCAAGAATAAATACCCATTACCGAGGATCGATGAATTATTCGACCAGATAGCGGGAGCACATTATTTCTCTAAGATCGATCTTCGATCTGGATATCATCAGCTGAGGATTAAAGAAGATGATATTTATAAAACGGCTTTCCGCAGCAGGTATGGTCATTTTGAGTTTGTCGTTATGCCTTTTGGTCTAACGAATGCACCAGCAGCTTTCATGCAGTTAATGAATAATGCATTCCGGCCTTATCTTGATCAATGGGTCGTGGTATTCATTGACGACATACTAATTTATTCCAAGACTGAAGAAGAGCATGCCGAACATTTGAGGATGGCATTGCAGATATTGAAAGATCATCAACTATATGCCAAATTCAGTAAATGTGATTTCTGGCTGCAAGAAGTGTCCTTCTTAGGACATATCATCACCAAAGAAGGTATTTCATTTGATCCTTCAAAAGTGGAGGCAGTAAGGAACTGGGATCAGCCTACTACAGTGACCGAAGTGAGAAGCTTCCTAGGCCTGGCAGGCTATTATCGGAGATTTATTCAAGACTTCTCCAAGATTGCGGTACCTCTTACTCGATTGACTCGCAAAGACAACAAGTTTGAATGGTCCGAGGAATGTCAGCAGAGCTTTCAAACATTGAAGGATTGCCTCACTACTGCACCCATATTGGCCTTACCTTCTGGCGACGGTGGTTTCGTGGTCTATACCGATGCTTCTGGTATTGGCTTAGGCTGTGTACTCATGCAGCATGGTAAGGTGATTGCCTATTCTTCTAGGCAGCTGAAGAAGCATGAAGAGAATTACCCCGTTCATGACTTGGAACTTGCAACAGTTGTATTCGTCTTAAAAATTTGGAGGCATTACTTGTATGGAGAAACATTCACAGTATTTTCAGATCATAAGAGTCTGAAGTATTTATTTTCTCAGAAAGAACTTAACATGAGGCAGAGAAGATGGTTGGAGTACTTGAAGGACTTCGACTTCTCGATTGAATATCATCCCGGTAAAGGCAATGTGGTGGCAGATGCACTAAGCCGGAAGCCTGTGGCTAAATTATCAAGTCTCATGTTACAAGAGTGGAGGCTATTGGAACAGTTAGCTAGCCTGGATCTAAATGTTGATAATGATCGGGTTATAATTGCACAGATTCGACTTAAGCCCGAATTATTGATGGAGATCAAATCCTTGCAAGATAATGATCCCGAGCTGGTTGAGATCAAGGGAAGTTTGAGCAGCAGACCCGACTTCATGGTGGCTGACGATGGAAGATTATTATTCCAGGGTAGAACTTGCGTACCTGATGAAGCTGAGTTAAAGAACAAGATTCTGGAGGAAGCACATAGATCCAAATACACTATTCATCCTGGAGGCACTAAAATGTTCAAGGATTTGAAAAGGTCCTTTTGGTGGCCAAATATGAAAAGGGAAATTGCAGATTTCGTGAGTAGATGTCTGGTTTGTCAACAAGTTAAGGCTGAACATTTCAGACCGGCAGGAAAGTTGAAACCACTCGACATACCCCAATGAAAGTGGGAAAGCATTGGCATGGATTTCATTATGGGTCTACCTAAGACTCGTGGTGGATTTGATGCGATATGGGTGATCGTCGATCGCTTGACAAAATCGGCTCATCTCTTACCCATTAAGTCCAAGTGGACAGTTGATGTATTGGCTGCTTTATATTTGAAGGAAGTGGTAAGGCTCCATGGTATACCTGTCAGCATTGTGTCTGATAGAGACCCGAGATTTACTTCACATTTCTGGAAGGGACTGCAAGAGTCTCTTGGTACTCGTCTGAATTTCAGTTCTACTTTTCATCCACAGACAGATGGACAGACTGAAAGAACCAACCAGATAGTGGAAGATATGCTGCGAGCTTGCATGATTGATTTCGAAGGCAGTTGGAGTAATCACTTGGCATTGATTGAATTCGCCTACAACAACAGTTACCAATCCAGCATACAAATGGCTCCATTTGAAGCTTTGTATGGAAGAAGCTGTCGTTCCCCGTTGTGTTGGGACGAGGTGGGCGAGAAGTAATGGCTTGGACTGGATCTTGTTTCAGAATCATCACAGAACATCCGTGTTATCCGAGACCGGTTACAAGTGGCTCAGTCAAGACAGAAGAGTTATGCCGACACAAGGAGAAGAGCATTAGAATTTCAAGTTGGCGAGCATGTGTTTCTGAAAGTCTCTCCTTCGAGAGGGATTCGAAGATTTGGCATTCATGGCAAGCTGAGTCCGAGGTATATTGGTCCATTCGAGATCCTAGATAGAGTGGGAGAAGTTGCTTACAGACTGGCATTACCGCCTCAGTTATCTGGCGTACACAATGTTTTCCATGTGTCTATGTTACGGAAATATGTGTACGATCCCACTCACATCATTCAACATGTGGATTTTGAGTTAAAGGAAGATTTGACTTATGAAGAAAGACCTATCAAGATTCTAGACCGAAAACAGCAGCAACTCCGGAATCGGTCTATACCGATGGTCAAGATTCAGTGGAGTCGGCGTGGAACTGAAGAAGCTACTTGGGAATCGGAAGATACTATGCGGAAGCGGTATCCCAACCTATTCTAGGTGATCTATCTTTTCCCTACTTTCCGTATATAGTGCAGTGAATTTGGAGGATCAATTCTTTAAGTAGGGGAGGGTGTAATATCCCGATTATTTATTAAGTTTTATTGAGCTTTTATTAATTTAAAATTGAATTAAAATGAATTAATGTTTGAATTTCGAAATATTAATATTTAATTCATTAGAAAATAGAACCTATAAAATTCGACTACCTTAGAAAAATCTGTAAAAATAGTAATTGGGTAAAAGATCATTTTTATAGCAATTTTGTCTTCTGGACTTGACCCAAATTAATTACGTAACCTTGTCTAATTAGAGGATTAATCCTGAATTTGACTTTCACCTACCCTTTACCTAATCGTAACTTAAAACGTGAAATTCGACCTTATTACTCAGCCAAATGATCTGAAATCAAGGGCAAATGGAAGGCCACGAGGTAAGGAACATTTACCCTCAATCAATTTGAGGTAAACCTAGCCCTAAAACGTGCTTCCGACATAGATTTGGTCGAGTCAAGGATTCCGGCGCCGTTTCTAACACGAAACTTGCAGCGCCAAATACTCCCAACTCCGAAGGCTCCAGAAGCCCCATGACCTATAGAAATGTAGCTCTTCGACTCTAGTTTTATTTGGTAGCTGGGTCAGCCGACGAGGAGTCCAGATCTGGGAGCATTAGTCGTTTTGGTGGAGGGTGTTGGTAGTTCGTCGTTCTTCATCTCCAGCCCTTTAATCCATCGATTAAGGTAGGTACCCTTAACCAAATGAGACTTGTAAATATAGTATTTTGATCAGCTCGACGAGATCTATCCAATGGGACTGAAAGCCACAAATTTCATTAGGTATCCGTGGAGATATCAAGCTTTTTATGAGCTGCTGTCAAGCTTGTTCTTCATTCTAGGGTTTCGAAGTCTTTCTCCGATTTAAGGTAGGATCTAACAACCAAACTCTAATTAACTTACATGGTGTAATCAGCATGTTGTTAGCTTTCATTTGACGAAGAAACCCTTAATTTGTATTGAGCATGTTGAGAGTATTTTGCATCGAAGTAAGAGCATGTCTAGAACATGATTCATATAGTGTTCCTTTAAGTCAGATCTTGATTTCGGGCTAATTTTGAGTCATGTAACCTGATCTTCATGTAGCATATCATACATGGTTGGATTCATAATCAAGTTAGCTTTCTCTTGACGCAAGAAGCCCCAAAATTCATTGCTTATGTTGAGAGAATTGCATGATTTAGTAGAAGTAGGTCAGGAACTAGGGTTTCAATGTATTTATCATGTATAAGTTGAGATTTAATTGATTTCTATGAAAATTCATGTTTCTAAACTCATGTATCATGACCCTAGAATGTCTATTAAGATTCCTAGATCATGTGGTTTTGATTTCAACTCAATTGGACCTCATTTGGATGAGTTCATGTGTTTTCCGGAGTCAACTTTCGTTGCTGTTCTTGCAGGGGTCGACCCCAGGGGTCGACCCATTTTCTGGGAAACCCAGCAGGCCCGAGGGTCGACCCCAGGGGTCGACTCATCCAACCCCTGCATGGGGGTCGACCCCAGGGGTCGACCCTTGTGCTGGATTGAAGGGGTCGACCCCAGGGGTCGACCCATCCTTCAGAATTTGCTGGGGTCGACCCCGAGGGTCGACCCATTCAGCTGCCAGACCCCATTTTTACAGGGGTCGACCCCAGGGGTCGACCCATGTACCAGAAACCCACTTTTCATCATTTTGGGACCCGTGGATCGATCCGGATCATTAGGGGATCGACCCATTGAACTTAGACCAATTGAAAACTATACTTTTGAAGAACCAGTGACCTGTTCTGGAAACCTTATGATTTCAATTTACATTGGTTCCTACTTGCAAATATAGTGTAAAAACATGCCGTTACCATCTTCATTTCGACTCGTACATTGGTTAAATAGAAACCCACATAATTAGTGGTTAATGGTGTAATTAAATCTCTGTTAATGGATTCTTTTTCTTTCCTGTACAAGCTTGTTCCTTTACCTTATCATCTTGAATCAGCTTTTGGCAATTGTCTTAATGCAAATGATAATGGATAATCTTTGACATATTAACTTGATAATTAGGATTAATATGTTGATTAGCTTGTTGGATAGCTGCTGTACTACAGTAGCGCAGCATGATTAACTCTTATTGTGACTTGGTTTTCAATCTTCTTGATGATTGTGCTTACCTTGAAATTCTGAAATGAATCTCCTTCCTACTTGAAATTGTTATTGCTACATGGTTCAAACCTTGGAATTCTGGCCATAAATTGTGGAAGTCTAGATTCGTGGGATCTTTGATCCAAAGAAATCAATGCCTGGCAAACAATTAAGGGCTCGGTCTAGTCTGGGAGGAGCGCCCGAACACTACGTGTACCCCCGGGGAGGTGATTGACTAGGTGTGGCATTTGGCACCAGTACTATGACATGGGTTAAATCTAGGACTGGCCACTACTCTCTACTACTCTCTACTACTCTCTACTACTTTTCACTTTCCACTCTTCACTGTTCTATACTCTACTTGTTGTTACTTACTTGCTATTACTTGAACGTGGAAATGAAACTACACACGTGCTTGACATGACTTGAATTATCTCGATATGGCCAACTCTTTATCGTTATCTCCTGTAGTAAATTCTTGTCTTTGTTATTCCCCTTAAGTATTACCATTCTGTTCCTTTATATTTCGTGACCTTGCGAGATCTTTCAATCTTGTTTCATTATATCATCATTACTCTTTTATTGCATTACCCTTTGTAGCATGATATTTTGAAAATGTAATTAAACTGCTAATCACTTATACCTATCTGTTATTTCCTACTGAGCGTTAGCTCATAGTTGTTGTTTCCTCCCTTTCCAGGCTTTTCAGGTGACGCGCTTACCGATGGGGAAGGGCAGGAGTGATGTTTTGAGTGTATCAGTTAGTTGTGTTTAGAGTGTGTTGTGCTTCAGTTATGTTATTGTGGTTTAGAGTTGTTATTCCAGTTGTATTGAGTTGATTTGAGGATTATGTACCAGTTATGTTTTGTTTAATGGTCAATAAGTTATTTCATTTCTTAGCATTTGTATATATTTAGATTAGTTCTCTCTCTTTCCAGCTCGTTTCTAACTGTACGTCCCGATATTCCGCGTCGGGGCGTGACAACCCATGTCGATGGTTATAACACACTTTCCGTCATCATTGGCGAAGTTCATGCGGCACATCCGCCTATGCTACCCGTGTCCCACCCTAGCCAAAAAAATCTTGCTCCGGGAACGGCTGTACCGCGGTGGAGCGAACACCTCACCCCTTCGCTGAAGGCGTGAGTGCTCTCCTGTGCTGTTGGCGCGTATCCCTAGACTTGGATGATCGGCCAGAAGAAGAAACATAAGAAAAAAGGGAAAGAAGTCACGGTTGGGGTGACAAACAGAGATATTTCATTAATGAGGGTTGTCAGAATACATTTGTGCCCGGGGCATCCCCCAGCGGTACATAAGCTCCGAAGACAAAATAGGAGCAGAACCTGATGCAAGAAGAAAAGCAAAGCAAAGCTACGACAAAGGACGCCAGAAAATATCTGCCAACTCCAAGAGGCCTAGTGAGGGGTATTGGGTCAATTCCTACAAATGGGCCTCGGTGGCTATCAGCTGCGATAACCTCTCATCTAGTGAGGCAAGTCGTCCTTCGGCCAGATCAGCTTCTTCCGTTGTCTGGACGTCTAGGCGCTCGCCTTCTTGCAGCTCGGCTTCGAACTTAGCAAGTTTCGCGCGCAACTCTTCCATCTGCGTCGTGAGGAGCAGCCGACATTCTGAGATACTGCCAGCAACATTTCTCAATTGTTCCACGGTCACCCTCAATGAAGTAGTAGCGGCGCGGCAATCTGCCCTCTCCAGCTTCATAGCCGTTAGCTGATCAGATACCTCTCGGCTGAGGAAATCCCGCCTGTTGGCGTGCTTTAACAGCATTATAACCAGCGGAGTCCAATCATCCATTGGGTATCCAAATGCTAACAGTGACCGGGAGAGGTGGTCTATCAGGCCTCTCAGCTGCACATAAGTTAGACCCGGGGAAGCTGATATGGCTCGCTGGAGATTGTCCAGAGACTGCCATACCATGTCACTGGAGAATTGTAAGCCTAGTGGCGAAGTCTCAGGGAGCTGAAAGTCCACCTTGCTATCTATCTCGGCCCAGATGTCATCGGCCACCCTGAGGGATGTCGACGGCATGGTCTACACAGCGCCGACGCCCGGCCTGACAATTGCAGCTGCAACAGCTGAAGGGCTCTCCACGATGGCGACTTCCTTGCCCGTCCTTTGAGATGAGGTTATGACAGCCGTCTCAGCAGCTGAGGGCGATCGCTCCTCCTGAACAGTCTCACCGGCCGCTAAAGGAGGGGAGCTTTCTATGATAGACAAGGCTTTAGTGGCATCAGCCTCTTCTGCAATGATTTCTCCCGCTTCTGTTTCTGTGGGACCACTTGGCTTCAGCAATAATTCTTCGCCGGCAACCAAGGCTTGAGTCCCTGCAACCTCGGTCAGGTCGCCGACTCCAGCAGTTGCGTCGGGCTCCTCTGAGGCCGCTGCAGCAGCATAGGTCCGTGGAAGCCGTAGGGCGATGGGCCGCACAACAGGTGGGAAAGCTGATTGGCTCATGCCCAAGTCAGGAAGGGGTATGCGAACCATCACAGCTGGCGGTACCGCCTCAGCCTGCATCACATATATGTATGTCAGCCAGCTGGCTTGGAAATAAAAAGAAGTGCTGCAGGCGGGAGTCGGAACATTTCCTACCTCGACCGGCACTATATTTAGGCCTCCTAAAGTGGCCTATGAAGGTTCTGGTCCTCCTCTTGCGGTCGGGTATGATGCCCCGTGCTCGACTCCCAATAGTCTCGGAGGGCTAAAGGTTAAAAGGTCACTCTCATAAGCTGAAGAGGCCCAAGCATCCTCAGCCTCGGTGTCAACAGGTGGGAACCCCTTGTCATCGCCAGAGCCGCCACCATAATCAACTCGCTCAGAGGAGGAGGACTCTTCCTCATGTTCTCGAATCTCCAATATCTGAGTGGGAACCATGCTACTAGGAGAAGACCCCTTAGCCGGAACCTCCTCGGTGGTCTCTGCCTCGGAGGCACCCGTTGGCTGGACACCTTGGGATTCTTCCCTTGAAGGCACCTGCTCTCCAGTAGCAGCTCCAGCCATGGCACCGACCTCGGGGAGCATCGCTGGTCGAACATCGACTGGAGATAAAAGACAATAAACAGTCAAGACTCGACTGAGAGCACAATAGACCGTTGAGCTCTACATGCAAGCTGCAAGTTACCTTCTATCTCCTGATGGGGTGTCGGTGAAGGCAAATCACCCTCAACAGGGGCTGAGGGGGCTTCCTCCCCCCTCTCTTCCACCGCGGCTCCAGTCACCGCCTCCAACCCGACAATGGTGGAGGTGGTGCGAGCAGCTAAAAAAAAAAGGGAAGGATGATTAGCCAAGGTGGCAGAAATAATCAAACAAGTCATGTTGGGTCCCGTGAGGTGTAAACGGATCTAGAAGGGGGGATTGAATAGATCCTATCAAAAGCTTTGGCCTATTTAAAAACTCCTAGCTAGCGGAAGCTTAAACCACTCTTATAAAGTGAATGAATCACTTAGGCACAATGCATAGCGGAATTAAGTAGAGTGGCTCAAATAAAAAGACTTGAATTACAAGCTATGAAACGTCCACACTTCTCTAAACACAATTGTGATCTTGAAAGAAATAAGCCTTGTAGTGCATGGATCATAAAGCATAACACTAGAGCATGCAATAGCTTGCAACAACCGTGAGTGTGTGTGTGTGCTATGTTGATCACTCAAAGTGCATATGTATGTGAGCAAGATAACCAAGTATGGAAGCACACGAACCTGCGAATGGGTTTAGAAGATATAGAGCAATCACACAAAATAAACAACCCACAACACAGGGATTTTTAAGGTGGTTCGGTTGCAACCCCGCAACCTACGTCCACCCCTCACCAAAACCCAGTGAGGCTTCCTTGCTGGCTCACAGCTTGACCTGGGGACACGCCCCAAACCACAGAACAGAGAAATCCCTCTTTCTATCTTCCTACACACAAAGCCGGCAGGGACGGCTACACCGCAGATCAGAGAACTCCTGATTGCCTTCCTACTAACCACCGGTAGGGATGATCAACACCGCAAATCGAACAACCTCCAATTGCCTTCCTACTAACCACCGGTAGGGACGATTCACAGGTTCAAGTGTTTAACAATATTGAAAGTAAAACAAATGTGAAGGAGCTAAAACAAGAGATTGAGTAAGAAGGAATTGGCCCTTGAATGGAAATGATTTGTTGATCAGCAACAGGGATCTCTTCTTCTTACAAATTAATCTTCTTGATTCACCCTTGAATGGATGAATGTTCTTCACGGAGTACTGTTCATGTGAACAGTAACTGTTCTTCCAATCCTCCTCTTTTGATCTTCTTTTTGATCTCTTTGAATGGATGAAGAAGTGAATAGATGTTACCTTGATCCTTGCTTCCTTCTTCACAGATCTTGGAAGATGATTGCTTTGATATGAACTTTAAATACCTTGGATTGGATGAAGATGTTCTTCACGGAGTACTGTTCACGTGAACAGTAACTCTTCCTTCAATCTCCTCTTTTGATCTTCTCTTTGTATCTTCTTGAAGTGGATGAAGAGAGTAATTGATTCTACCTTGAATCTTGTTTCTTTAACAGCTTGTAGGAGATTGATTGCTTCAAAAATCATCTTGGATGAACTTGAAAGGATGAAGAAAATCACTTTGAGAAATGAGCTTCTTGGATCGCCTTGTAAGCTTTGCTTCTTCTCCTTTTTGGAATTTGATTGAAGAGTAGAAGGTGATTGCTTCAGGATTGCTTCAGATCTTTACTTGAAACTCTTGAGTGGATGAAGAACTCATTCACAAACTACTGTTCATATGAACAGTACTTCGTTTCCTCTCTCTTGAAAACCCCTCTTGCAGCCACCCTTAATCCCAAATGAAGCATTAGCGTTTCTAACCCTCTTACAAGAGTTTTATAGACCTTGAATGGTCCATAGATAACCTCCAGACCAGATCCACAATTTGAGGGAAGTTTGGTAGGGTTTGATTAAACAAATCCATGGAAAGGGGCTGGCCACGACGTGGAATTCGAAGTCAAACTTGGTTTGCTCGGGGCTGGCGGTCGACCTGCAGCTCCTGGCGGTCGACCGCTACTGTGAAACTTGCAAACGGGCGATCCCTGGGATTTTCGGTCGACCGCCACTGGCTGGCGGTCGACCGCTACTGAGACTCGTGCAGGCTGGCAGCTGCTGGCTGGGGCGGTCGACCGCCCCTGTGCTGGCTATCGACCGCCAGCTGGGCAAGGCCTGGGCTGGCCCGGGTCGGTCCGTTGAGTCTCCGGTTCGGTCCGTTAAGTCTTGAACTCCGTCGTTAAAACTCCATTAGCAGCCCGTGCATGTTTGTAGCATCACCCTTGACTGTCTTGAAGAATTCTGTTGATTATATCATTCCTATAATCAGAATTTTGTTCCGGGGGCTCTGCCCCCGGAAACCCCCGCAAGGGGCGCTGCCCCCTTGACCCCCGCGACTTGACCGCGCAGGTCGATCCGCATGAGAGGGCGCAACATTGAGCTTTCACATATGTCTCTACTAAGCTCTTCACTTGGACAGCCTTCCCTTAAGCTCTTCTTGAGATCCTTGCTTGATTGGAACTCCTTGGCTTTGGAAGATGACTGAATGGCTTCAGTTGATGCTTGAATTGTGTGTTGCAAGCCATTCTTGATCTGCAAGTGCACTTGGCATCATGAGTTTCCACGTTGCATCTTGAGTGATCTTGGAGCCTTTGGATCTATCTTGATTTCTGTGCGGCCAATTGGCTAAGCGTTGCAAGCCATTCTTGATATGTTGAATTGGCAATATAATGACCTGAATTGTATGCAAATGGACTTTATCAAATGCATAGCAAAAGCAAAATGCATATCAAAGTGATTTTATCAAATGCATAGCAAATGCATAATGAATAGCAAATGGACTCTAAAGACATACATCATCAAAACACTAGAAATGAGTCATAGTTGGAATCACATCAAAACAATAGAACCAATCATTATATGAGTCATAGTTGGACATCATCAAAACAATATAAACACTCACGTTCCACACATGCCCAACTTTAGCACAACATTCTCCCCAACAAGTCATATAGGAATAAGAAGTTACCTTTGCCCTCAGGCCCTGGCATCCAAGCAGCCTCAAACTCAGAGAATGATGGAACCCGAGGAAGGGTGACTATGGGTTCCTCTTCAGCTGCCTTCCTCCGGCGCGCCCGGGTAGCGCGGGAGTCCGCCCTCTTGGCCTTCTTGGCCTTGCTGATAGCCTCCCTGACCTGGGACCTGGTTCGCTTCCGCGAATCCCCAGGGGGCAGCGGTGTTATGGTCAGAGCTGGCTCTGGAATATTAAAATATGTAGGCTTCTGCGCCTTGGAAATCAACTCCCTGTAATGTCTGGTCGCCTCCACAGAGAGGAGAGCTGCGAACGAGCACAAGTGAGAAAGATGCATGCTGACCATAAAAGGAGCAACTTCAAGGCCGAAAGAAAAAATAAGCATTACCTGGCGGCCCTGTGTATCTGGGACTAAGCGACCAGTAAAGCAACACGGGCGCCTTGTCCTGGGAAGCCGCTTCGCGGATAAGCCAACACACGTCACCAATCTTCTCACTTTTCTCCGCCAGCTGCACCAAATCATGATGGCCACAGGAGGATAAGTGGTGATATAGGCCCAAGTTGTCCAATCCCCAGCCGTCAACATACTTGAAAGATACTAGGAGCTGTTGGTCCCGGATGGCTTCTAATGGACCAGAAATTGAAAGCCAGTGAGAATGACGCAGGGTGAATATCAGGGGGTGCTGGAATACAAGTCAGCCCGTCTATCTTCCCTCCTGATGAAGGTCCGGTAGGGATGAAAATGGTCAGCTTCTGGGCGCCAACCCGCCACTGCAGGAAGAGGTTCTTCCACCGGAAGAGGGATCGTCTGGAGGCAAATCCGGTCACTGCTAACCCGGCACAGCCCCCAGAGAGTCTTGATATAGTCATCCTTCTGGATCTCTGGCATCTTCGGGTCAGCCTTGGACGAACTACCCTTCGCAACTTTCCTGGCCTCCAGATATGCCATCACCTCGGTGTTGGACCAGGACTTCAATTTCTTCAAATAGGATGGATCAACATCCAAAGCAGGCTCCCGCTGGGAATCTAAGAAATGACGTTCAGCAACATGCCAACATTCTTTCCGGAAGTTTCGGTAGAAGCCCGTCCGTGCATTCCACCACTTAATGAAGTCCGGAGTCACTCGGGGCAGACGAGCCGGGGTTGGCACCCTGAAGGATACATCCTCCCGACGATGGAAGTAGTCCCACCATGTGCGGGCTTCATCTGTGGTCGTCTGACCAGCCCGATGTCTGTTCGGGAGATTGAACCGGGCTGAAGAAGAAGGAATATGCTGGTCGTATCCAAAATTTCGGCTAAAGCGGAAGGGATAGTACGGCTCCAGCCACAATAGGCCACTCTTTCTAAATACAAGGACACTGGGGCGGATAGACAGTGCCCAATCAACCAGTTCTGGCTCCAAGATTGGCCTCGTGCTCTTGGCCCCGGTGAGCTGGTGAATGAATTCCTCTGTCTCGAACAACTGACATTGCCGCATCCTGTTGACGAGAGGGCTGGAGCTAGCGGCCAAGCTCTAGAAATGCAGAACTCCAGGGGAATCTGTCGGAACTGTAGTCAGCTTGATGGGGACATCACCTCCCTTGCCCACGTTCACAGCTCATCTCCTCGCCCCGGTTGCATCCGGCATGGTCTAGTCATTTAATTTTGAGTCTTATGTAATTTTTATTTGAGTCATTTGATGTATTTTCCCTTTTATTTGAGTCATGTTCCTAGGTCTTGTGTTCATTTCCCTAAGTTTGAGTGTCATTAGGTTGTCTAGTTAGCTATTGGGCCCAATTCATTGGGCTTGGCCCAAGGGCTCTCCCCTACCCCCTCGGTTATTTGTCATTGAGTCAATTGTCAGGGACTTTTGTAGAAATGTGAGTTTCCTATATATAGGACCCCATTCTCCCCCATTTCAAGTTAATGAATCAATGAATGAAAAAACTTGCCATTTTGAGAGTTTACACTTCTTATCTAGTGTAGAGATTCCATTTTTTGGGTGAGAAACCCTAGGGGAGAGATTCCCAACCCTTCCCTCTCTTAATCTCTCTTTTTCACTCCACTTTCTCTCTCCTCAACACCCAAATTCGAATTTTATTCTCTCTCCTCCCTTCCCAACCACCTCCACTCCCCACCTACCCCATTTAAGCCTCTTCCCCTTCCCCACAACCCTCATCAATACTCCACCCCTTCCCAAGACCCCCTCCACCAATCCTCTCCTCACCATCCTACCCCCAACTACCCCTCCCACTTTCCCAAGCACCCTTCCCACTACCCCATGCACCCCTTCCCTTCCCCAACACAACCCCCCCATTCCCAAGACAAAAAATTAACCCCACCCTTAAACCTATTTTCGAATATCCTTTCCCTCTCTCCATTCTAACCAAATTCGCAGCCCCCACTACCACCATCTATTGGACCCTCTTCCAGACCTTATTCTCCACCTCCCACACCTTAGAACACCCCCTCCAAGACCCCCTTACAACCAGGGGTCACTCCCACACTCATCTACCCCCTTCCCCTTCTTCTTTCTTGGTCATTGGAAGCTACTTCGAAGTTGCAGTTTGCTGTCCAGAGGTTACAGATGAACTAGAAACTTGCAGCGGCCACCACGACTTCCTCCGGACGAGTTTGAAGACCCAAGAGCCATCGTCGGAAGCGTCTACCAGTCTCCTTCGCAACAGAAGTGGTTTCATATTCTTCCGATCTCCGAGCCGTCCAGGAGGTCCATTCTCCCACAACTGTACAGTTCTACCTCGGCTGAGGACCTGAGCCAGATTAGAAGCTCTGCCATGACGAACCCCGAATGAATCAGTCCACGAGTTCTTCTTCAAAGTTCTTCATCGCCAGTCTACTTCCAGAATCAAGAAACAGAACTTCATTCGGCATTTGTGATCCAGAGTTCTCATTTTTCTCCCTCAGCTACGCAGATCTGCTACTCATAGTCTGCACCGATCAGTCGCCATTGTTCTGCAGCCCCTAGTCTTCTCTAATATCAGTTGGCTTCCTCGTCAGTTTTTATGTGAAGAGGACTCGTCCACGATTCCAACGACTCTGACGGCGCTTGATTATGAGGTCGGGAGCTGCCGGGGCATCCTCTGCAACCTACTGTTGGAAACCAGGAGCTAGCTCTGCAGAGATCCTGATCCGGAGAGAAAGCTTCACCACGACAAACCCCGGAGGAATCAGGCCACGAGCTCTTCTGAAAAGTTCTTCCTATCCCTGTCTACTTTCAGAACCAAGAAGCGGAACTCCGTTCGGCATCATTCAGAAGAAGTTACCAATTTTATTCCTTAGGCGTTCAACTCTGCTTCCCACTGTCTGCATCGACCACTCCTCACTTTTATGAGTCCTCTGATCTTCACCAGCATTTTTTGGCATCCCCGTTTGTTCTGCTGTAAAGAGGACTCACCCACGGTTCCAACAGTTCCAACGGCGACTGATTCGGAGTTCGGGAACGGTCGGGACAGCCGTGTCTTCCTGCTGTTGATAATCTGTTGCAGACAATCCGAGAATCAGCAACCCTGTTCGTGCTCTCGCCCAGGCCGGCAGCAACCCCTAAAGAAATTGGCAAAATTCATAGGCACTCCTTTTCCAGAGACGAAGAGATCCCCACTGGTCTCACCCTCAGAGAAATTCCAGAGAGAGTTCTGCGGCCTCCACACCCTCTATCTGTCAGCTATTACAGAGAGAAGGATGATTCGGTGTCATCACTTCTTCATCACTCTTAGCACTAGTTTCCCCTCCCCGCTTGGCCGGATGAAGGCCCCTCCCTGTGTGGAGGTAGGTTTTGGATGTAACTATCATCTTCCCTTCCCCACGATCCCCCCCTTGCATGGGGTGTAGTGTTGTAATAGCTTAAACAGGTCAAGCTACCCCGGCGCGGCGTGTGGGGAACCCACGCTTCCCCGCTCGCCCTCGTCTCCGAACGGGACCGGTTTCTTCAAACCGGTCGAGTGAGTGCTCCAAAACTTTGCTCTAATTCATGCTTGTTCTTTCAATATTAGTTCATAAACTCCGCTGGCCGTGACGAGAGCCCGATCCTTAAGCTCATTTGCTATAAGTGATCATCGTGGGAAGAGAGTGGAACCCGTGCCCTTTGGCACTTCGTCGGACCCTTGATTTGGGCAGCCGTACCCTTGGGGAATCAAACCTTGGCCTTGCTGGCCCTCTACCAGTAAGGGCCTAGCCCAGACAACCTCCCCTTGGCATTGCCAAGTTACCCCGGGTCTTAGTGAGCATCGGGTGAGCGGTTGCTATTATCGGTCCGTTATTGAATGCTTAATTGTGCTTGCTTGTTGAGTCCTAGGTTGTGTCACATCAATTGGTATCAGAGCAAGTCCTTGACTTGTCTCTACAAGTCAAGTCCTAGGGCATGCTTGCATTCTTGTCCGAACCGTGCATTGTCAAACCCATCATTGTTAACATTGAGTCTTGGGTCACATGGCCCCTCTCCCAATCATATCCCATGCATGCTTACCTAATGGAGAGCCCGTAGAAATTGATTTCATTGACCTGGAATCTGAAAATTGGGCGTCCCCTGATATCATTACCTCTCTTTGTAGGACCGGACAAATTGTGCACAATGGAGACCAAGTCTTTATTGAATTCCATAAATGGTTCGGGAAAACTAAGTATTTGGATGGGGCTTGGTGTCAAAAGGGAACATTGGCGGGTCCATGTATAATCTTAGGTAAGAAATGGTTAGATGAAAGGAATGCCGACATCGACCCAACACGTCGGAATTGCCTAGTGCATCCGCCACACCATTCGGGAACCTTTAAATTCAACAACCTTGTATTCTCCCACACGCGGGAATCCCACCCTTGTTCACCACCCCGGGTGCACCATACTCCGGCCATCATCACCCCACCATCAAAGAACCTTCCCACTCCATTAGCTTTGGAAGAAGTAGTCCACCCACTTTACCACATGAAGACAAATATCTCTCGGGAACCTATCCCCTCCATGGAGAGCACCCATGCCCCAATTGAAGAGGAAGCCTCGCACGAGGATCTTCACCCTCCACCACCCCCTCTAGATAAGGCTGAATTCATCTTGGAAGAGTCCCTTATTAGTTGGCTAAAGAAGAGCCCAATAAGAGAGATCACGGCCCACGATTGCCTTCCCATAAAGGAAAACCTTCCCATAATGCACATCTCCTCCTATCACACCATAATCCAAACATTCTACCAAGTGGAAACCTTAAAGGACCTTCTCAAGGTCTTAGCTTGGCAATATGAGTTGACCAGCTTGTTGACCCCCATGGCTCACCAATCTAGGAGCCTTGACCTCCTACACCTTTGTGTCGGGTCTATCACCTCGATTTGCACCATTGGTTGCTACACTAGCGACCTCCTTCTATTCCTCCCTACACCCGATGAGCCCAACCTTCTCCTCGATTTAGAGCTTCTTATCTCGGGTAGAAAGCCAAGCCCTCCACTCATGGCCGACCCACTTGTCAAGAACATTGGCCCAACTATCATGGAGAAGGATGACTTAGCACCTTTTAAGGATCTTGAGGACATGGAGTTCCTCCCCCTAGGTGACCCATTTTATGATCCATATGATCCATTCCAATGGGAGTCAAGGGACTCATATGACCCAACCATCTTACCAACCACCCACCCTTTCCTACCCTCACCCACCATATTGGGCCAAACCCACCTCATCCATGACTCGGGTTACACCTTGGGAGCCATGACCTTGGGCCACATATCCCTAGGTAATAAGGTTATGCCCCACCCCATGATGACCACCTTCTTAGATCCATTCGATCCTTTCCAATGGGAGTTCAAGGGTTGTCCCACACCTATACACATGGAAGTCACCTTTGGGAAAAGTATGCATGTGTCTAGGTTTACTACACCAATTGGCATAAATATTATGTTGGGTCCATTCATTCACATCACCCACATGTCAAGTAGAAAGCATGAGTGGTCCAAATTCGGATGTAGTGGTCCATCTTCACTCATCCTGAGTTGTAGGCATGATAGGAGTATTCATGGATGTCCGGGTCCCCCAGCATTTGCCATCCCCATGCATGACCGGATCACCTATGGATGCCCCGGTCCTCCCCATTCCATCAAAGTCTTCTTAGCGTCAAAACATGATTGGTCTACTTTTGGTTGCCCAGGTCCACCCATCACCCCTAGAATGTCAACATTCACAAAATTACATGAAAGCCTTTGCAAGCACATAAGCAAGGAAAATGAGATCTATAAGAGGCAGGCTGACTCCCTTTTGCGTCACCAAGAATTCCATGAGGGTGACTTTGTGATGGTAAGGACGGAGAGGCTCTCCCCGGGAGCCATCTCCAAATTGAGGCCACGTGGGGCTGGTCCCTTCCAGGTCCTGAGGCGCATTGGTGCAAATGACTATGAGTTAGATCTCCCCAAGGAATATGGGGTAAGTCCCACATTCAATGTCGCCGACCTAGTGCCATACAAGGGACCCACGGTGGTACCTAGTGAGGATATTGAGCATATTCCCTCCGTTGAGAGAGCACCCACCCGTGAGGAGAGTCCACCAGCCAAGAGACCCCAGCGTGAGCGCATTGAACGAATATTGGATGAACAGGTCACTACCACCACGAGCAAGGTATACGAGCGCTATCTCGGCAGGTGGATGGATCGGTCTCGTTCGGAAGACTTGAGGGCAGTACCACTTCTACACCCTCCAAGGAGGGAAGGACACTTACTCGACGGAGTCGAGTTCTCCGCACCCCGGGAGTATGATGGGGACATCACCTCCCATGCCCACGTTCACAGCTCGTCTCCTCGCCCCGGTTGCATCCGGCATGGTCTAGTCATTTAATTTTGAGTCCTATGTAATTTTTATTTGAGTCATTTGATGTATTTTCCCTTTTATTTGAGTCATGTTCCTAGGTCTTGTGTTCATTTCCCTAAGTTTGAGTGTCATTAGGTTGTCAAGTTAGCTATTGGGCCCAATTCATTGGGCTTGGCCCAAGGGCTCTCCCCTACCCCCTCGGTTATTTGTCATTGAGTCAATTGTCAGGGACTTTTGTAGAAATGTGGGTTTCCTATATATAGGACCCCATTCCCCCCCATTTCAAGTTAATGAATCAATGAATGAAAAAACTTGCCATTTTGAGAGTTTACACTTCTTATCTAGTGTAGAGATTCCATTTTTTGGGTGAGAAACCCTAGGGGAGAGATTCCCAACCCTTCCCTCTCTTAATCTCTCTTTTTCACTCCACTTTCTCTCTCCTCAACACCCAAATTCGAATTTTCTTCTCTCTCCTCCCTTCCCAACCACCTCCACTCCCCACCTACCCTATTTAAGCCTCTTCCCCTTCCCCACAACCCTCATCAATACTCCACCCCTTCCCAAGACCCCCTCCACCAATCCTCTCCTCACCATCCAACCCCCAACTACCCCTCCCACTTTCCCAAGCACCCTTCCCACTACCCCAAGCACCCCTTCCCTTCCCCAACGCAACCCCCCCATTCCCAAGACAAAAATATAACCCCACCCTTAAACCTATTTTCGAATATCCTTTCCCTCTCTCCAATCCAACCAAATTCGCAGCCCCCACTACCACCATCTATTGGACCCTCTTCTAGACCTTATTCTCCACCTCCCACACCTTAGAACACCCCCTCCAAGACCCCCTTACAATCAGGGGTCACTCCCACACTCATCTACCCCCTTCCCCTTCTTCTTTCTTGGTCATTGGAAGCTACTTCGAAGTTGCAGTTTGCTGTCCAGAGGTTGCAGATGAACCAGAAACTTGCAGTGGCCACCACGACTTCCTCCGGATGAGTTTGAAGACCCAAGAGCCATCGTCGGAAGTGTCTACCAGTCTCCTTCGCAACAGAAGTGGTTTCATCTTCTTCCGATCTCCGATCCGTCCAGGAGGTCCATTCTCTCACAACTGCGCAGTTCTGCCTCAGCTGAGGACCTGAGCCAGATTAGAAGCTCTGCCACGACGAACCCCGAAGGAATCAGTCCACGAGTTCTTCTTCAAAGTTCTTCATCGCCCAGTCTACTTCCAGAATCAAGAAACATAACTTCATTCGGCATTCATGATCTAGAGTTCTCATTTTTCTCCCTCAGCTATGTAGATCTGCTACTCATAGTCTGCACCAACCAGTTTCCATTGTTCTACATCCCCTACTCTTCTCTGACATCGGTTGGCTTCGCCGTTAGTTTTTCTGTGAAGATGACTCGTCTACAATTCCAAAAACTCTGACGGCGCTTGATTCCGAGGTCGGGAGCTGCCGGGGCATCCTCTGCAACCTGCTGTTGGAAACCAGGAGCTAGCTCTGCAGAGATCCTGATCCGGAGAGAAATCTTCACCACGAAAAACCCTGGAGGAATCAGGCCACGAGCTCTTCTGAAAAGTTCTTCCTCTCCCGGTCTACTTTCAGAACCAAGAAGCGGAACTCCGTTTGGCATCTTGCAGAAGAAGTTACCAATTTTCTTCCTTAGGCGTTCAACTTTGCTTCCCACTGTCTGCATCGACCACTCCTCACTTTTCTGAGTCCTCTGATCTTCACTAGCATCTTTTGGCATCCCCTTTTGTTCTGGTGTAAAGAGGACTCACCCACGGTTCCAACGGTTCCAACGGCGACTGATTCGGAGTTCGGGAACGATCGGGACAGCCGCGTCTTCCTGCTGTTGATAATCTGTTACAGACAATCCGAGAATCAGCAACCCTGTTCGTGCTCCCGCCCAGGCTGGCAGCAACCCCTGAAGAAATTGGCAAAATTCGGAGGCACTCCTTTTCCAGAGACGAAGAGATCCCCACTGGTCTCACCCTCAGAGAAATTCCAGAGAGAGTTCTACGGCCTCCACACCCTCTGTCTGTCAGCTATTACAGAGAGAAGGCTGATTCGGTGTCATCACTTCTTCATCACTCTTAGCACTAGTTTCCCCTCCCCGCTTGACCGGCTGAAGGCCCCTCCCCGTGTGGAGGTAGTTTTTGGATGTAACTATCATCTTCCCTTCCCCACGATCCCCCCCTTGCATGGGGTGTAGTGTTGTAATAGCTTAAACAGGTCAAGCTACCCCGGCGCGGCGTGTGGGGAACCCACGCTTCCCCGCTCGCCCTCGTCTCCGAGCGGGACCGATTTCTTCAAACCGGTCGAGTGAGTGCTCCAAAACTTTGCTCTAATTCATGCTTGTTCTTTCAATATTAGTTCATAAACTCCGCTGGCCGTGACGAGAGCCCGATCCTTAAGCTCATTTGCTATAAGTGATCATCGTGGGAAGAGAGTGGAACCCGTGCCCTTTGGCACTTCGTCGGACCCTTGATTTGGGCAGCCGTACCCTTAGGGAATCAAACCTTGGCCTTGCTGGCCCTCTACCAGTAAGGGCCTAGCCCACACAACCTCCCCTTGGCATTGCCAAGTTACCCCGGGTCTTAGTGAGCATCGGGTGAGCGGTTGCTATTATCGGTCCGTTTTTGAATGCTTAATTGTGCTTGCTTGTTGAGTCCTAGGTTGTGTCACATCACAGCTTCCCCCGAATAGCAAAAAGTTGATCCGCCAGTGAAGACGGCTCAGTACTAGTAAATTTGATCATCTGCGGCAAAGGACGATCCGACTGCATCGACCAGGGAGCTGCTTCAGGAAATAAAGTGCAGACCCAGGTGTTGAAGAAATGGATGGGGCCGACCGTCCGTGAATTTCTGGGGATCCGTGACTTATGCAAATCCCCCAACATCTTGTATGTGAGGCATAGAGCCACCGGACACAGGGACAACTGTGCCCCCCAAGCCATCAAACAGGCAGGGTAAATGGCCTCCGGCCTGATTACCGTCTCGTCCCCCTGAGGGAGGGCGAACGAACAAAGCCAATATGTCAGATACACAGCACAATGTGTGACTGCGTCAACTCCTGTGGGATTCAGGCCCCCTTGCCTCCCTCTCCTTGAAGCAGCAGGGTATGTCGTCTGGCGTCGAGCCCTCTTCTTCCGCTTCATTACTGTCGAAACCATCGTGGGGAAGTCCTCATATTGCTGCTCCCCACCGAAGAAGTATTGAAGCCACGTGCCCATCCGCACGCGTCTCTTTTCGCCAGGCTTCCACGCTTCCCGTGAGTCAAGCGTCTGGCGCAGCAGGGTGCGGTATGCCTTCATCAAATAGCGGTAGGCGAAGCCCGTGAAATATTTGCCTTCGCCATCTGTCTGGTCTTTCAGCCAGTCCGGGAAACAAACTTCTTCGTACGGCTCCCCGTCTATCGGCAAGCCACTCAGCTGAGAAAGACTCCAGAGGTCCAGTGAAGTCTCACCCTCTGCAGTATAGAAAGTGTTGTATTCCGGGCAAAAGACTTCAATCATCCCGCAGCACAGACCTCGAGAGATCGGATACCTGTACCGGGAAGCATATACACTCTGATAGACACCGGCATGTACCAGGATGAGAGCATACTGCCGCAATACAAGGAAAAGAGATAATGATCATCTGACGTGGTCGGAGAAAAGGAATAGCGATCACCCGACAGAGGCGGGGAAGAGAATGTATGAACACCCGACAAGGTCGGGGAAAAGAAATGGAAACCACTCGACAAAATCGGGGAAGGATCAGAAAAACCACCCGACAAGGTCGGGGAACGAGCGTAAGGGATTCCCAACACGGTCGGGGGAAAAGGAGGAAAAGCGGTGAAATCCGGATGTATCTGGGGAGGAACACTATAAGATGCCCCTGGATCAGGGGAAGAGGAGGACATAGGCCGAGGCCTAAAATGGTGAGAATAGGAGAAGATGATAGAAATAAGGTCAGGTGGCGGAAGGTACACCACCCAAGGATAGGAACTGAGCAACAGAAAAGACGAATGGACGGGAGAAGGAGAAGAGGGAGTGGACCCTCGAATGCATAACTGACGGCCTTTATACTTATGTCGCCACCTCTTCTTAGTCGCAATCTTCTTGAAACAATGCCAACTAGCGCGGGCTCGGCTTCGCGAACTCCTCAATCTGTAATGTCTTCTCAAATAGCGGGCCCACCTGGCAGATGGCCTGGCCCGGTCATGAATATGCAACTTCATTGGGGCGGCTGCCCCTAGACTGTTGTGACTCCTATGTGTTGTTGGTGTTGACATGTAACTCTACTTCATATGGCAACACATTATTTTGATGAATTGGCAACACTGTTTATGTTTTGATGAAATTGTTCTATCAGATTGACTATGTGTTCTTTGCATTTAGTTCACTGCTGTATGCAATTCTCACTGTCACAAGTCTATACACTGAATTGGTTAAGTGTGCACAGCGTTAACGCACTTCATTGGAAGTGTGTATAGCGTCAACGCGTGAAGTCTGTACATCAGACTGTTCTTCAAAGTCTGTACATTGGCTTCACATCTTCAAGTCTGTACAACCGTTTGCTTTGATTTTCAAGTCTAGACATTGCACTGCTGCATCCAACGTCTTCGTGTTGTTCCCTTTATTGTGTCTTCGTGTCACTTACTGTTGTTCCTCGTGTCGTTTCTTTCTGGTCCCACTGCTTCATCACGTGCTGTGATAGCCGTGGCATCTTCTGTCTTCGTCTTGTTTTCACTTCGTGCAGTCTTCTCCTAGTGTTGTCCTAACTTCGAGTCGTTTCTTTGTATTCTATCTTCGTGTTGGTTTTTAGCTTTAGACTTCGTGTCTTTCTCGCTTTGACCACACTCCGTGTCGATTTCAATTTTCGTCTTCGTGTTGTTTTCAACTCGTGTCGGTTACTGTTTCGTCTCCGTCTTGTTTCACTTCGTGTCGTTTCCGCATTTCTGTCTTCGTGTTATTTTTCCTAAGACCTCGTGTCCTTCCTGTTTTGTAACTACACTTCGTGTCAGTGTTGTCTTTCGTCTTCGAGTTGGTGTCAGTCCAGTGTCTTCGTTAGTGTCTCAGGCTTTTGGTCAAGTCTGTACAGTCATTTGTTGATAAGTCTTCACATCGTGAAGTCTACACAATCAACTCCTTCACATTGCAAGTATGTACATTGCATCTTCATTTGTGAAGTCTACTCATTGCATTTTCATACAGCAAGTCTGTACATAGCTTTCACTTATATAAAGCCTATACAGAGTTGTTCTTTAACCTGATCATCCGATACTCTGTCTGACAGGGATTCTCTACTGAGATTGCTGACATGGCTCGTGATCCCAGGAGGACAAGGTGACCAGATGCTGCCACGTGGATGGAAGCATCTCGAATCTGGAGAATTCTTTGGGCGGGAAAACGTGGAAGCCACGCGCCCTTAATCCAGATGCTGCTGTTATAAATATCAGTCTTCATCTTCTATAGAGGCTGATCGAAGTTGGCGAAGTATATACATCCAGTCTGAAACAAGCAGCCACGGAGATCCACTGTGAGAGGAAGAAAAGCAGAGAAGAAGAAAAGGAGAGAAGAAGAAGAAGAGAGATAAGTTGAGAGAGTTATCGTGAGAGTTTGTGAATCAGTCTCTTGGTCCAGTTACCAGAGCTGATATTGCTCAACCTTGAGCTACAGTCATTTTTGGCTTTCTTCCATTCGATTGTATGTTTCGTTTGCTTTTCAGTCTTTGTTATTTTCTTTTGAAAACTCTTGTTCGATTAAGCTGTTAGTCAGCGGTTTCAAGCTGTGAGGCAGCGGGTTGCAGAGGCGTTCCTCTGGTCGGCTAAGCTGTAGTGCCCAGCAGAGCAAGCTGTGATGCTCAGCTGTTGCAGAGGGTGTTCCTCTGGTTGGGATAAGCTGTAAGCCCCAGCCGTTGTTGGCAAGCTGTAAAGCCCAGCGGTTTGAAGCTGTGTATCAGCAGTAATCCACATTCGAGTTGAATGTGGGGTGGACGTAGGTCGGATTGACCGAACCACCTAAAAGCCTTGTGCCTCTTGTGTGTTGATTGCTTGTTCAGTAGACATTGTGTGTTTCATTCAGTGCATTGGTTGTGTTCGTCTACTGTTCTTCTAATTCCGCATTAAATTCTAGGCATAATTTTTAAATAGCCAGTTGATCTATTCACCCCCCCTCTAGATCCACATCCTGTGGTGATAGAGCCTTCCATCTAACTCCAACAATTGGTATCAGAGCTAGACTCTTCTACAGGGACTTACCGCCCGAAGAGGATAAGCACAGATGGACGGAAGAGGGATGATAGCTGAAGGGCAATCTACATCCAAGCCCCCGTACTTCGATGGAACCAACTACGCATACTGGAAGCATCGTATGCAGGTATTTTTGAGGGCTAAAGATTATGAAATTTGGAAGGTAGTTAGCAAGGGACCTTTCGAGCTGTCTCCAAATGAAGACGTATGGACCAAGGAAGAAATCAGAAGGTCCACGCTCAACTGGAGTGCAATCAATGCAATCCAGTGCTCTGTGCATCCCACCGAGTTCTCACGAATATCTGCCTGCTCCTCAGCGAAGGAAATGTGGGATGCACTTGAAGTCATCTATGAGGGGACTTCACAAGTCAGAGAGACTAAGACCAATCTACTGGTTTCAGAATACGAAGCCTTCAAGATGAAGCCTAATGAGACCATCAAGGAAATGTATGCTCGGCTGACTATTATCACAGATGGTCTCAGAGGCTTCGGGAAAAAATATTCTGAGTATGAAGTAGTCAGGAAGATCTTGCGATCCTTGACTCCAATTTGGCACACCAAGGCCACAGTAATGGAAGAGTCAAGAGATCTGCATAATACTAAGGCAGATGAGCTGATCGGATCTCTAATGGCTTATGAGATGAATATGCCAAAGATAGAGGAGGCTGACAGAAAGAGGAAGCCTATAGCTCTGAAGGCTGGTGCTAGCAGATCCAGTCGATCCAGCCCCAACGGATCATCAACTGAAGAGAGCTTGTCTGAAGAAGAAATGGCAAATGCTGATATTGCCATGATTACTAGGGAATTCTGGAGATTTCTCAAGAAGGAAGGAAGAAGATTCAGCCGAAGAAATCCCAACAGTGGCAGCCGAGACACAAGGTACAAATCAAACCCTGTAAAGAAAGCTGAAACTAATGTTTGCTATCAATGCAGGAAGGCGGGCCACTTTAAAGTTGAATGTCCGACAAATCAGAACCTCAAGGACAAGTCCAAGAAGAAGGACACAAAAGGGAAAGCTATGGTGAGTACCTGGAGTGATGAGGATGAGGGATCCTTGAGCATCACTTCGGACAGCGAAGTTGAAGCTGAGAAGCCAATCTGTCTCATGGCAACCAGCTCAGAAGATAGAGAGGAAGAATCTGATGAGGTATCCTCTCGCTATGAAAATTTTACTATTACTGATTGGATGGTTGCTTATGATGAACTTGCTGATAGAGTAGATGAGGTCAGAAAAGAAAACAGGCATCTACGAAGAAAAATTAAAATCATGCAAAATGATACTTCATTGTCTGATAAAATTACCTGCTTAGAAACTGAGAACAGTAATCTGAAACTCACATGTTCTGAATTTGAAGAAATCAATAAAGAACTGAAAATGTCTAAGGAAGAAAATGTGAGATTAGACAATGAAATTGATGCATGGAAACTGAAAATTCAGAATTATGAAAATGAGATAAAGATTGTTTCTAAAAAATATGAAGCTGTCCTCGATGTGAATAATGAGTTGAAAAAATCTATTGATGAAGTTCAGAAAGATAATGAGGATAAGCTAAAAACAATTGAGAAAATGACCCAAGGATCTGAAAATTTAGATGCATTATTGGGGTCAAAGGTAAACTTCAGAAGAGAGGGCCTAGGATTCAACTCTAGTGCAACCAAAAGCTTTGGAATGAAAACTATTTCCTTTGTTGCACAAAAGGAGAAAGGACCTCTGATCAACATGAATTCTAATAATGCTGTAAAGAAAAATTTGAATCTGAAAAGGCTAAATGCAAAGGAGAAGGGCAAACAGAAAGTAGGTGAGCCTAGTAGAATTGGGACTTCCAAACCTAGCTCTAGTGCTCAACCCAAGGTTAGGGGTCAGCCTGTTCAGGTAAACAAACCCTATGTCAATGTCAAAAGGTCTTCACCACCATCATCACAGAAAAGGACCCAACCAAAACCTATGAATAGGTCAGCAGGGTCAAGGGTGCAGGGAAGACAAAATATTTTCAGAAGTCAGCCCAACCAATTCAATCCACCTAGAGTTCAGTTCTACTACCCCACACAGCCAATTTATCCTAATGGGCGTGGGTGGACTAGAACTCAAAGGATGTATACAGGGTATGTTCATCAACCTACACACTTTTACAGACCCTATGTCAGAAATTGGGAAAATGGGTATGGTAGTCGGATGGCTAGAAATTACCAACATTTCCACAGCCAGCCCAGGAACTACCATGGCCAAAACTTTATGAATGCAACTTGGCCGAAGCATTGGCACAATAACAAAAATTCTGTGAATAATTCTGTTGGTGCATATAAGAAGAAAGTCAATAAGAAAAAGCAAAACAAAAAGAAATCTGGAAAATCCACTGAACAGAACTGCTTCAAACAAATGTGGATTCCCAAAACCATGCTTTCTTTCTTTACTTGCACTTCATCTGCATTGGAGCCCAATCAGACTTGGGTTCCAAACTCTTTGCCCTAATTGTGTATGCAGGTATGCCTGGCAGCCAAGAGCAACTTGTGGTACTTGGACAGTGGCTGCTCCAGGCATATGACAGGAGATAAGGCCAAGTTTTGCATGCTAACTGAAAAGCTAGGAGGCCTTGTCACCTTTGGAAGCAACACAAAGGGTAGGATCATTGGATCAGGTAAGGTAGGTAAGTGTTCTACCTGCTGCATTGATGATGTTATGCTGGTTGAAGGGTTAGCTTACAATTTACTTAGCATCAGCCTGTTGTGTGATAAGGGTCATAAGATTTTATTTGATTCTCAATGCTGCAAGGTTTTTGAACCTGATTCAGAAATTATAAAATTCTCTGAAAAAAGAATAAATAACACATACATGATAGATCTAGATGATATTCAGCATTCTAACCTATGTCTTACTGCCAATAGAGAAGATTTAGCATTTTTATGGCATCGTAGGTTAGGCCATGCTAGTTATACCATTTTGCATAAACTAAACAAGCATAGCATGGTTAAAGGACTTCCTGAAATTTCCTTCAAGAAAGAAAATAAATTCTGTGATGCATGCACTCAATCAAAGATAACTAGAAAGTCATTTAAGTCTAGAACTGAAAATCTGTCTTCTAAACCCTATGAGCTGATACACATGGATCTCTTTGGGCCAACCAGATCTGTCAGCTTATCAGGAAGGAGGTATGGGTTTGTCATGGTAGATGACTTTTCTAGGTATACTTGGGTTTATTTCTTATCTAATAAGAGTGATGCTTTCTCAGAATTTCAGGAGTTCTATGTTAAAGCAAATCAGAAAATTGAAAATATTTTGACTGATCATGGAGGTGAGTTTGAAAACTCACAGTTTAATGAACTCTGCAGGTCAAATGGAATCAACCATAGGTTCTCCTCACCAAGGACACCTGTGCAGAATGGGGTTGTGGAGAGAAGGAACAGAACCCTAGTGGAGATGGGTCGTACACTTCTTACTGAAGGTGGTCTACCAAGGAAATTTTGGGCTGAAGCAGTGAACACTGCCTGTTATGTAATTAACAGAGTCATGGTAAGACCTTCTACCCAGCAAACACCATATGAGATCTTAAAGGGTAAGAAACCTTCTATTGCTCATTTCAAGGTTTTTGGCTGCAAATGTTTTATTCATATAAATGATAAAAGAGACCTTGATAAATTTGAACCTAAAGGTGAACCAGGAATCTTTCTTGGTTACTCTGAAAACACACGAGCATATAGAGTGTACAATCTGAACTCTAAAACTGTTGAAGAATCTCCACACATAATTTTTGATGAATCCTCGGTAAATTCTAACGTTGGTCAATGCAGGATTGAAGACAATGGTGGAATTCTGAAGGAAGGAGATCCTGAAGACAATTCAGAAGATGAAGAAGGACATATAGAACTTAATGAAGAGGAGTCTACAGTTCAGGGGGAGGTAAATCAAAGACATGACAATTCAATTGTGAACATTAGATATCTTAAAGATCATCCTGTAGATAATATAATTGGAAATCTACATGACCCCCCTAAGACTAGAGGTCTCTTGAGAATTCAACATGAACTAAATGCATATGCTTTTGTCTCTCAAATTGAACCCAAGTCCATTGACTGTGCCCTCAAGGATATGCATTGGATTAATGCCATGCATGAGGAGCTTAATCAGTTCGACAGGAACAAGGTATGGAACTTGGTCCCACCTCTTGATCATGGAACAGTCATAGGGACTAGGTGGGTCTTCAGGAATAAATGTGATGAATTAGGGAATATTGTTAAAAATAAAGCCAGACTTGTTGCTCAGGGGTACAACCAGGAGTTTGGTATTGACTTTGAAGAGTCATTTGCCCCTGTAGCCATATTAGAAGCTGTTAGAATTTTATTAGCTTATGCATGTTCCCTAGGTGGCAGATGGATGTAAAATCTGCATTCTTGAATGGGAAAATTAATGAGGATGTCTATGTTAGACAGCCCCCAGGATTTGAATGTCTAGATTTCCCTAATCATATTTACAAATTAAATAAAGCTCTCTATGGTCTTAAGCAAGCTCCCAGAGCTTGGTACGACAGGTTGAGCAAGTTCCTCACTGATCAAAATTTCACTAGAGGAGTAGTTGATCAGACCTTGTTTACAAAGGTGAGTCATTCTGAAATTCTTATTGTACAGATTTATGTGGATGATATCATTTTTGGGTCAACTAATCCCAAATTGTGTGAGGAATTTTCTGAAGCAATGACTAATGAGTTTGAAATGAGCTCAATGGGTGAGCTCAAATTGTTTCTTGGACTGCAGGTTACACAAACAAAGGATGGAATGTTTATCACTCAGTCCAAGTACACAAGGGATCTACTCAAGAAATACAAGATGGATAACCTTAAAGAGATAGCTTCTCCAATGGGTACTTCTACAAGCTTGGATGAAGACACTAAAGGTAACCCATTTGACCAGAAATTATACAGAGGTATGATCGGATCCCTTCTCTACTTAACAGCATCTAGGTCTGATATTCAATTCGCTGTAGGATTATGTGCTAGGTTTCAGGCTAGTCCCAAGGAAAATCATTTTAAAACTGTGAAAAGGATTTTTAGATATCTGCTAGGCACCCAGGAGCTAGGATTGAGTTAGAGCTTCTAGCCTATACTGATGCTGATTATGCTGGGTGTCGAGTAGATAGAAAAAGCACTAGTGGCTACTGTCAATTCCTTGGTGGCTGTCTAGTATCTTGGGCATCTAAGAAGCAACACACTATAGCCTTGTCTACAGCTGAAGCTGAATATATTGCAGCAGGTAATTGTGCCGCTCAAGTACTTTGGATTAAGCACCAATCAGATAAAATTGGAATGTATTCCAATTCTATGTGATAATACTAGTGCCATATGCCTTGCTAAAAATCCTGTTCATCACTCTAGGACTAAGCACATAGAAATAAAACATCACTTTCTAAGAGATGCTGTGAACAAAAAGGAAATTGAACTGGACTTCATTGAAACAGACAAACAAGTTGCTGACATTTTTACTAAGCCACTTGGAAATGAAAAATTTAAATTTTTTAGAAGAGAACTTGGCTTGTGTAAATTTCAGCATAATGAATAAACTCTTTGTTGACTTGAATAAAACCTTTGAGCTGCTTTGAGTAAATTTCTGATTTGGACTTGCTGTTGATAGATTGAATAAACATTGTACAACAGACTTGTGATAATGCATGACTCTCATATCTTTTATTGCACTCATGATCATCATTGCATACATATGTCTAGATGCATGATATGTCTATATTTCTGCATGGGTCATACTGCACGATAAGATAGTCTGATTAAGCATGAACTTCAAAAATCATCTGATTTGTCATCCTTTGCAAAAATCGCATGCATATAGTCAGGGGGAGTCTTGTCAGAATTTCGAGGTGAATTGCTGCGTCTATTCAATCCTTGACTCTGAATGGTTGAGTCTGACAATATGGCAATCTTTTAGTCAGTTCTAATATTAAGCAATAGAAAATAGATTTCTTCTTTCATAAGAACCTTAATTGCTTAAAGACTGACTTAATGGTTTAAATTTTATAATCTTCAGAGTTGAAAGACTACAATCAGTAAATAAGGATGCTGAAAATTGATAAAGCTCTCAACCCGTATCTTATTTCATGTCAGACAAAGCTGATTATATCTGAAATCTGAAAACTCATCTGAAATCATGTTAGAGAAGCTAAGTATGTGTATTGTCCTTAAACAAGTCATTCTGAAACAAATAAAGGGCAGCTACGAAAGATATTGAAAAATATTAAAAATCAATTGAGAAATAGCATTGACAGAGCAATGACTGATAAATCACTGAGAAACTGAGTGATCCATCAAAGAAGTGGACACCACTCATGTCATGAGGTGTATCAGCTATCTCTGTATAAAATGATCAAAACAGTAGGTTGTTTTTCACTGAGTACCTGGGGGTAACTGGCGTCTGATAAATGTGTACCCTCACACAAAAAAGGTGTCAATCAATCCTATTGAATTTGATCATAGGCAAGATGGTCCATCATGTTGAGTATCTAGGGGTATTGGCGTCTGATAAACGTATACCCTTACGCAAAAAGACTTTTAGTACCTGAATGCCCTAAATGAAACAATATTGAAAATGCTGTTCCTTAAAAAAAATTTCATGGATGTCAATTTTTTAATTTCAATACATGCCCTGGCTTCTCTTAACACATTTTACTGAGTCTATTAAAGTAAGATATTTTGAAACTGAATCTCTCATGTCCATATGACTCTGGTTTATTGTTTTATCATGAACATCAACCTTATCCAATGAATGTAGTGCATGAACTTTCATTTTTATAACTTTTAAACCAGAAATTCAATTTCTAAGCCATTTCTCAGTTCATATGACTGAAGGTTCTGTGCTTTAGTTGCTTAATTTCTGAACTACTTGCCAAGAATGCCAGTCAGCTGACCTTTCTTTCTCTTCTCTTCACTTTCCCTCCTATTTGTTGATGGCAAAGGGGGAGAATATTATCTGAATTCTGATTCAGGAGGAGTGTATTAGAGCATGGTTTGGTAAAAGGGAAATTTTTATTGTTGTGATGCAGCATGTCATTCATAGCATCTACATGCATCTGCATAACAATCTGAATAACAAATCATGTCTTTCATCAAAAATGCATCTGTATGACAGGATGTTGCTACTCTACATAATAGGGGGTTGCCATCATCAAAAAGGAGGAGATTGTTGTGACTCCTATGTGTTGTTGGTGTTGACATGTAACTCTACTTCATATGACAACACATTGTTTTGATGAATTGGCAACACTGTTTATGTTTTGATGAAATTGTTCTATCAGATTGACTATGTGTTCTTTGCATTTAGTTCACTGCTGTATGCAATTCTCACTGTCACAAGTCTATACACTGAATTGGTTAAGTGTGCACAGCGTTAACGCACTTCATTGGAAGTGTGTACAGCGTCAACGCGTGAAGTCTGTACATCAGGCTGTTCTTCAAAGTCTGTACATTGGCTTCACATCTTCAAGTCTGTACAGCCGTTTGCTTTGATTTTCAAGTCTAGACATTGCACTGTTGCATCCAACGTCTTCGTGTCGTTCCCTTTATTGTGTCTTCGTGTCACTTATTGTAGTTCCTCGTGTCGTTTCTTTCTGGTCCCACTGCTTCATCACGTGTCGTGATAGCCGTGGCATCTTCTGTCTTCGTCTTGTTTTCACTTCGTGCAGTCTTCTCCTAGTGTTGTCCTAACTTCGAGTCGTTTCTTTGTATTCTGTCTTCGTGTTGGTTTTTCGCTTTAGACTTCGTGTCTTTCTCGCTTTGACCACACTCCGTGTCGATTTAAGTTTTCATCTTCGTGTTGTTTTCAACTCGTGTCGGTTACTGTTTCGTCTCCGTCTTGTTTCACTTCGTGTCGTTTCCGCATTTCTGTCTTCGTGTTGTTTTTCCTAAGACCTCGTGTCCTTCCTATTTTGTAACTACACTTCGTGTCAGTGTTGTCTTTCGTCTTCGAGTTGGTGTCAGTCCAGTGTCTTCGTTAGTGTCTCAGGCTTTTGGTCAAGTCTGTACAGTCATTTGTTGATAAGTCTTCACATCGTGAAGTCTACACAATCAACTCCTTCACATTACAAGTATGTACATTGCATCTTCATTTGTGAAGTCTACTCATTGCATTTTCATACAGCAAGTCTGTACATAGCTTTCACTTATATAAAGCCTATACAGAGTTGTTCTTTAACCTGATCATCAGATACTCTGTCTGACAGGGATTCTCTACTGAGATTGCTGACATGGCTCGTGATCCCAGGAGGACAAGGTGACCAGATGCTGCCATGTGGATGGAAGCATCTCGAATCTGGAGAATTCTTTGGGCTGGAAAACGTGGAAGCCACGCGCCCTTAATCCAGATGCTGCTGTTATAAATATCAGTCTTCATCTTCTATAGAGGCTGATCGAAGTTGGCGAAGTATATACATCCAGTCTGAAACAAGCAGCCACGGAGATCCACTGTGAGAGGAAGAAAAGCAGAGAAGAAGAAAAGGAGAGAAGAAGAAGAAGAGAGATAAGTTGAGAGAGTTATCGTGAGAGTTTGTGAATCAGTCTCATGGTCCAGTTACCAGAGCTGATATTGCTCAACCTTGAGCTACAGTCGTTTTTGGCTTTCTTCCATTCGATTGTATGTTTCGTTTGCTTTTCAGTCTTTGTTATTTTCTTTTGAAAACTCTTGTTTGATCAAGCTGTTAGTCAGCGGTTTCAAGCTGTGAGGCAGCGTGTTGCAGAGGCGTTCCTCTGGTCGGCTAAGCTGTAGTGCCCAGCAGAGCAAGCTGTGATGCTCAGCTGTTGCAGAGGGTGTTCCTCTGGTCGAGATAAGCTGTAAGCCCCAGCCGTTGTTGGCAAGCTGTAAAGCCCAGCGGTTTGAAGCTGTGTATCAGCAGTAATCCACATTCGAGTTGAATGTGGGGTGGACGTAGGTCGGATTGACCGAACCACCTAAAAGCCTTGTGCCTCTTGTGTGTTGATTGCTTGTTCAGCAGACATTGTGTGTTTCATTCAGTGCATTGGTTGTGTTCGTCTACTGTTCTTCTAATTCCGCATTAAATTCTAGGCATAATTTTTAAATAGCCAGTTGATCTATTCACCCCCCCTCTAGATCCACATCCTGTGGTGATAGAGCCTTCCATCTAACTCCAACATAGACCCCCAGTGCTAACAAGATGCAGACATTCTTGGGCAAACAGCTTCTCAACTGAATGAATATCATGAAGCCACAGAGTTTTGTCTCTTGGCACTAGAACATAGAGGTTCGGCAACTCCACTCGGCAATCAGGCTTGAAGCCTAACTCCCGTACTAGAAGAGCAAGACAAAGCTGAGGGAGATCAATGCGCGGCGTTGACGTGGCCGGCATGCTAATAAATTGAGGGAGGTTGCACAGCAAGTGCGGAATGTCCTTGGAGAGTGCAGAAGATGCAGCCAATTGCCCCTTGAATAGGGAATCCATCAGGCTCCCGGCGGCCGTATGTGTTAGCATAATCCCAGTAGAGAACCCCTCTCGGCCAGTGAACTGAACAGCAATCGAGCGCGAGGTAATAACATCATTAATGATGAACTTCCCGGCAAGCAAAGAGATTGCTACCAGCCTCGCCTTTGAAGAAACTGGCACCAACACAAGGGAACTCTTCTTTGCAACCGTTCTCGTAGTAAATGCAGGCTCATTACCCCTAAAATGGCCAGGAACCAGGACTTGGACCGGCATGCGGCTAATGAAATCTTGAGGCTTGTAATGCATAATCAAAGCCTGGCTCGGCTCCTTTTCTCCCTGGGGACTAGACCCGAGGGGCACCAAAGGTAGCGTGTACCTGCTTCGTGAAGTGGGAAGTGGCAGAGGGAGGTTAGAAGGAAGAGGTTTGAAGGGCGCGGGTGGCGATGGTGCAAGCGATGGGGAAATACTGATGATGATGGACATGGGTGGAGGTAAAGGAAAAAGTGGAGGTATGGGTTTAGGGTCGGCCTGCTCAGGCTCAAAGGATGATGGTGAAAGAAGTGGCATCGGTGAAGGTGACGGAACAGGGATTATTACAAGGGTAGGTGATGAAGACAGTGTTGACGGTAATGGGGATAATGGAGAAGGTGATGATGGAGATGTGGCCAATGGAGGCGGCGAAGGTGGAGGTGGAGAAGGTGGTGGCAAAGGGGGTGATATGGTTGATGGAGATGGTGAAGGGGAAGAAGGAGGAGAAGGAGGTAGTGGCGTAATGGAGGAAGTGGCCGGTGGTGGCGCTCTTCGGCGTATCTTTACAACACGTCGAGAGGTGTTGGGGACAGGAGTGGTGATGGAACCGGAGGGTGAAGGATAAGTTGCCTGAGCAGAGGCTGAAGTAGGTAAAGGTGGTGGAGGAGATGGGATAGAGGAAGAAGCGGGTAACGGAGCAGGTACCTTATCAACTAGAGAAACACCGGGGTGCCCCTAGTCTTGAAGTGGAGATGGTTGCCTAGGCGGCATGGCTTGCTGCTACTGCT
The DNA here is from genome assembly GCA_022559845.1 of Amorphophallus konjac. Lineage (NCBI taxonomy): Eukaryota > Viridiplantae > Streptophyta > Magnoliopsida > Alismatales > Araceae > Amorphophallus > Amorphophallus konjac. The sequence goes on along the minus strand of CM040119.1, from coordinate 274,952,979 downwards.
GCTTGCTGCTGAGTTCTGAAATAACTTGGTGCATGATAGCCCAATCAATCATCTTCTTATCTTCCAGACTGTAAACAAGTTCCCGGAACTCGGGATAATTCTCGATCAAATGCCCCTATTGACGATGGAATTCATAGAAATGGAGCAAATTCCCGACCGCAGGTCGGCAAGGCATAATCGGAGGGAGCTGCAACGCATGGGTGACCATCCAAGCCCTGAAGATGTCTGTAAAAGACTCCGACAATGGGGAGTGAGAAGTCCGCTTAGGGAAAGGTGGATGCCGTGGGGTGTGAAAAGGTAATGGAGATGGTAGCGGGGGTTGCGTAGGCAAGGGGGACTGCGTAGGCAAAGGCGGAGGGTTATAATGATGTGGAGTCGTGGAGGGAGTGGGAATGTAATGAACGACATCTACCCGTTCTGGGTGTAGTGTTTCCTTGACCGGAGGCGGAGGGGTGTGGTGAGATGAAATAGCGGAGGGCTGACTCATAGAGGGATGTAAGGTGTAACACATGGAGGTATAGGGTGTGTGGGGGCGGAAGGCCGACTCGTGGAGGGATATGTAGTGGAGGGTTGACTTATGGTGAATGGCGGAGGGAAAGTGTATGTAGAAGGTGACGGTGGAGGAGACTCATGGTCAAAGGAAAGTAGGAGTTGTTGGCTAACGAAGCGGGATCGATTGCAAAGCTGTTGCCAGGATGTGATATCATTCAGGGCTAAGATGCACCTGAGCTCGGGTGTTGCATTAGAAATAACCATATTGATCTGCTCGCCCTCCGGAATATGCCCCGGGACTTGCGCAACTAGGTGACGCCAGCGGTCGGTAAACACGGAGAATTCTTCGCCGGGATTCATCTTCTCTTGGGCTAGATCAACCATAGAATATCTGGGCCCCACTTGGTCTCGGTACTGCTGAATAAACATTGCTTGGACGGCTTGAAAATTCATCATCTGCTCCTGCGGTAATGTGAAGAACCAATCCTTGGCCGAGCCCTCTAAAGATAGGCCAAACAAATAGGCCATCAAGTGTGGATCATGCTGGATCTGGGCCGACTCATATAAGAACTCCTTCAAATGGGCATAGGGGTCACCCACTCCACCATAGCGGCAATATGCGGGAATCTGTGAACGCGGTGGAAGTTCAAGACCTCGAAAGGCAAGTGGGATATCCGAAGAAGTTTGAGGATTGATTCGGCGTTGCAGTTCATCAAGATGACGTTGGGCCCGAACGAACATCTCCTCGGTAGGAAGAGTCCGAGAAGGATATGAGCCAGCCTGAGCAAGGGATGGTGAATTTAAACCAGGGTAATGGTGATGGGCCGAATAAGGGGACCCAACCTAAGAAGAAGGAAAGCCCATTCCAGGAATGGAGGAATGCGTGGGCCTGAAAGAATCATGCATGTAAGAATAAGGATGGATTGGGCTAGCAGCAGCACGGGCGGGGTAAGAAGGCCCGTTTAAAGAATGGGGTCCAATGGAGGAATAAGGAGATGGGCCCGCATGGGAAGAGGAATCCACGCGGGCGTAAGAAGATGGAGAGGTGCAGGAATAAGGTACAGGGGAGAAATGCTCCATGGGGAAAGTGGAGACTTTATACAGTAAATTTCAAATGAATATAAGGATGGGAATGAACCTAAGAAAAATGCAGCTAAATGGAGACACACGAAGATGAGCTAGACCTAATGAGCCTAATCTGACAAAAAAGATGCAAATGATGACACTATGCAACATACAATGGAGGAGAGAGATAAGAAAAGAATCAACCAATTATCCAAACAAATTCTAAATGATGCGCGAAGATTTCTTATAAGTTCTCTTTTAGGACCTTAGTGGATTGATTAAAAATGTGAGTTCACTCAACCACAAGGTACCAAAATAGGATGAGAATGGAGAACTGGCAGACTCTAAAGGACTCTCTCTCGCACGAATGCAGGCCCTAGACTAGGGGGTGGTATGGTACAACCTGCCCGGCATCCGTGTGGGAATCCACGGCTCACGGGGGCTTACGGAGGTCCTCAGCAAGGTCCCCTAGTCGGCTCCAAGGAATATGGAGATGAGAGGAAACCCTACCTCGGTAGGAATGCAACTAGATGTGAATGAAATGCATGAATCCTATGCGCACCGGAGTGCATGCAAAATATAGCCTAGAAACTAGCAAGCAATGGCCAAACAAACATGTAAGAAATGAAAACAAGTATGCAACAATGATATAAGAGCAGGGGGAGATCAATAATCAGCACCAAGGAGAACAAAGATAATATAGATATGGCAATCAAAGCAACTTCGGGTGCACTGTGGCATCAGAAGGACGGTCTGTGAGAGACCGCACAATAAGATAAACGGTCTGGGGTGGTGTTGGCACTCAAAATATGATCCTTCGGTGACCAAGCCGCAAAGACGATTGGTACGGCTGAAGCACAGAAGCCGATGAAGATCAACTTACTGGAGGCTCCTCAAGCTGCCAGAGCCCCGAGTCACCTGGAAGTGAACACCGGGGGCTTCACCTCAGGAGAGTCGAGATGAATCCACAACCAACCAGTAGTGCGACCAAGCCTACCTAATGATCAGGCATCGACTCCGTCGTGCCGCTACCCTACATCCGTCGCCCGACCAAGGACGACGGTCTACCCGGTGACTCTCCTGAGGAGGAAGAACGTCCTCGGCCGTCCACAACAAGGGGCCGAAGGTTCTGTCAGCAGAAGTCCCCGATCACCCGACACGGTTTCGGCTTCTCGCCATAATGGCCCGTTAGTGGCCGATTGGTCGCCATTCAAGGCGGATTTATCCCAGATGCAATGCCGTCCCGTAAGGAAGCTTCCAGCATGAGTCCGTCTGAACCAGAAGCACAGATCATAGTGCCGAAGGCCGTACCGGCAGGAGACCCGTATGCTCGGGCCAAACACACACAAAGTTCCGAGCAAGGTCTTTCACCCCGCGGAGAGCTTCGTCAACACCCGCTGGGGTTTTCCAAGAACCCGGGTGAGAGGAACAGTCAACGGGAGCCTTCGGAACCATCCCCGGGCCCATCGACTAACCCGCGTCAAGCGAACAAGCTAAATCGACGCACAAAGGGACGTCGGCGCCCCATAATCTGGCATCGCCAAATCCGGCGCGCCAATTCGAATTGGGGACATGTGCCCCGGCGCCATTGAATCCGGCGTGCCTCTTGCCATGGCGCCGGATTAACGAAGGCTACATATACACCGTGGCTTCGAAACAAAAAGGAAGAGGAGAACGAATGAAGAAGAAGAAAAAAAAAGAGAAGATAATAGAAGAGAGCCAATACGAAAGGAGAGAGACCGCTCGTTCGAGAGAGAAAAGCCTTGGGGGAGAAGTAGGGTTTCCACTGAGGGTTCTCGCTGCCGTCTTCCTCGTCTGCTCGTCTGGGTATCTCCGGAGCCGGAGAAGAGTAGCATGTGGTCCGATACTCTGTTCTGGAGAAAGGGTTTAGGTGGGTTTCCATGTTTTTTCCTCTGGTCGATTCCCCCTTTCTTCTTTATTTCCTTCTCCTGATATAATGTAAGTGAGAGGGGGGAGGGGCGATGATATGAGCCTGACCTCCCCCCCTCACCATTATCGCTGCTCCTTTTCTTCACCTGTAACGCTCTTCTCTTGTTAATGTAAACGACGGCCGAGCGACAATGCCGGCGTCGGAACGTATGCTGTGTATATCTATCTATCGTTCATTGAATGAATGGAATGCGATTGTGCCTGATGCCGTATCTATCTTCCATGCTCTCTCTAATTTCTTCTGAAATGTGCATTTAATGGTTTCCCGGCGTGCATAGTTCCCGGATCCGTTTTCCCCGACGCTGGATATGCCCTTGGGCTACATGAACCGTTCTTCCCCCCTCCCCGGGGTTTCTCTCTCTCTATTCCAATGCAATGGTCGAGCTCTGTACAACGAGTGCTACGGGTTTTGTGGTTGAAGACACACTTGTGTGCGTATCTCCGCCCACCCCCTGTCTAGGGATCAAACCCTTCGCCTTTTCTGTGCCCTTCCTCATGGGCCAGAGGGGAGGGGAAGATCGCTTCTAACATCCCCGTTCGTCCTGTGCCGAGCCCCTGTTGGTTTTTGTGAACATGATATATATCCCCTCCCCAGATCCATATGCTAATCATATAACATGTAAGTGTAACTCATTCAGCCCGCGGGCTTCACTGTTCTAATATACGTCTAACAAATCGTTTGTCCATTTGTCATCGAACGATGTCATATGCCGCTCTTTCCACTCCGTTCACATTTCAACATCCGGGAGTCTGCTCTGTAGCATTGCTCCAATACCTAGGGAGGGGAATATTCCCCCAATCTTCCACAACTAGCCACTCGGTCGATAGGGGCTTATCCATTGATGATGAGTATCCTTTCAGGCCATTGAGTGCACAGTAACGGGGCTAAGCCCTACAGTTCAAATCCACGGTCCTTAATGGACTTCGTGGTGGCCGTGGGTTGTGTGCCCCTTGTAGGCTAGCCCTCGGGGTTTCCTTCCCTCTATCGGTCATCCCGATTTGAGCGTTGTGTCGACTCGGGTCGCGTGCCCCTCATAGGCTAGCCCTCGGGGTTTTTGCTCCCATAATGAGTCGCCTCATTCGTTCACTCTCGCCTATGGACTTGGTGCCCCTAGCAGGCTAGGCCTCGGGGTTTTCCTTTCCGTTCGGGTTCGCCGGCCGCCGTTGCGCCACCCGGATCTTAGGGGTTACTCCGCCACGTGAGTATTCCCCGCTTCTCCCCGACAATCCTCGGGATGGGGAGATGCTGCCAAAATTTCGGCTCGAACGAGTCTGACTCGGAACAATCGCCGCGCTCGAATGTGAACCTCGCGCGAGCCTATGACTCGGCTCCTGGATGCCCCAGGGCCGATCCTTTCAATAAATAACTTAAATAAACTTTCAAAGTTTCCTAAAGTATTTTAATAAACCCAAGAAAAATGAATAAAGCCTCGGTTTCCGTAAGATCAGGTTAAACCGGCGCCGTTTGCATACGGCGCGCCTTAAAACGGCGCGCATTAAAACGGCGCGCCCTTCTCGGCGTGCCCCTTCCCGACGCGCCCCAAACGGGTCGCACCGTTTTAACCTCTTCATTCACCTACGGTCCCCACGCCATTCTAAGTCCTGTACCTACGTTTTCTGGCGCCGTTTCTAATCGTTACGCTGTCTAATCCCTGGCTCGCCCCCGGGGCAATCCTGATCTCCCGTGGTCGAGATTGGCAACCCTAATTAGCAGTAGATTGAATAAGGCAAGGGCTGTTCACGCCCCAAATAACCTTTCTATCAGGTTGGCTATCATGTGTATTAGCTCTTTGCTTTCGTTATCACCCTTGTGTTACCTTTTTCCCCTTTGGCGGGGATTAATAAATGTGATTGAGCTCTGTTCGTTTTCATAACTCTATTACCATGCTTAGCACAGTCATGGGCATCATGCATGCATGTTTGCATAGACCCTCGGGTATATCAAATGGCATTGACAGAAGGCCGGGTTATGCCCGATCGGAAGTCTCCGCTACGCGCGATGGTGGTCTTCGGACCTACGTCCTCCGCCCTGTATCGAGGGTCATTGATTTAATAAACCATGCCTCTCTTGCATGATAGATAGATGCATCTCACGTGATCTTGTCATGTTCATAACATCGCACCTTTTATTCCGGCCTCGACAGCCTACTATCTCGGCAATTAATCAAAGGTTTTCCCTCCTCGTGGGGGATGTAATTAACGTCATGACCTTTATGGTATGACGGACTGTTGGTCCCGATCGAACCTCACTCTCGCCCGACACGGGTCAGAAGGAGCGCATAATAAACTTGTCACTCACGTGACTGGCACGCCCGCGTAGTCAATCAGTCAGTTAATTGCCAGTCAGTTAATTGGTTGATCGACGTGTGAAATAAACTAACAAACAGAATAGAAATCCCGTCCCATACAGTCAGGGACCTACTTAATAAGATACCCCCGGGTAGATCATCGTCCCGAGCAAAGACGATCGCAAACAAGTGGACCGCATAATCCAGGGAGTAACGAAAAAGTAATGACAGAATAACTGCAAAAATCAGAAAATGCTGGAAATGAAGGATGGTAGAGATGAGAAACGTACCAGGAAGAACAGTCTGTAGACAGCCGCGTAAGCTCTGGCACGGATCTCCAGAAACTGTGCACCTACAACCAGAACACCCAGAAGCGTACCTGTGCCAGAAAGATGGACGGCTAGGGATAGGCCGTTCGGAAATGTGGACGGTCGATAAGAAGCCGTCTATTACAGGACACTTGGCACTGATCACAGAGAGGGACAGTGGACATGTAGCCGCACAGGGGATGAACGGTTCTGGGAGAACCGTTCACGTTCCAGGAGGCAGAAAATGCACCCAACCTGGATTCACTCCAAGAAGAAAACTAAAACAACAAAAGGGGGGTCAACAAATCACTAACACGATGGGCACTAGGTGTCCCACCGTGATTGCCACAAAAGAAGGGTGTAGATATATTTTCTCCTCTTACTTAAAGGAAGATATGCTATGAATAAATCAACATGCGATGAGTAAGTGAAGAATAGCAAGAGGAGAATGGAAAACGAAAGTGACCGTGATCGCCACCAAAGCGCCAGACAGGATGAACACGCCGTGCTTTGGAAAGGAAGGGGAGACACTCGCTTAGCTGCAGCACTGCAAAGATGCGCGGTTGATGAAGAGCCGCCTAGAGGATGCGGGACGTAGAACGACTGGCCGATGGACGGTTTAGGAACGACCGCAGGACAATGAAGAGCGGTCGCGTATCCGCCGCACATACCCTTGAACGGTCCTTAAAGAGCCGCACAAGTCCACCACGCCAGAAGTTGCAAAGGGGTCCAACCTCCACCCTCTCCAGCCGGCCAGAGGGGATGGGCCTCATGCTGATGAAGTGCTGACCTGTAAAAACAACGTAAAGACACAAGATTAACACCTAGATTAGAACTAAATGGTGTAGTAAATGTCGAGATAGTAATAGATAAACATAGATAAATGGAAAGGGGGATACCTGGGGGGTTTTAAACCCCTAGGGTGTCAAAAACATAGGTGGATGTGTGCATGGTGATGAAAAAACGAAGGAGGACGTAGGGAGAAAGCAATGCATGCAATGAATAGTGACGAAAGCTATAAAACACAAACGACTCTAAATATCGACTACTCCCTGGACCGGAGGCTTGTATGGATGTATAAAGCCTCCCTCCTTGGTGCTAGGTTGCTCAAGAATGCGGCAAGGCTTCGCCGTCGACCAAAATCTCCCCCCCTTTCGAAGTCCGGCCTTTAGGGTCTATTTATAGAGCCTAGAAAGCCAGCCCCGAAACTAGGGTTTAGAGCCACTTTCAGGATAAGATTATTGAAGATAAATCATAGATAATATAATTATCTCTCATCCAGTCGAAACGGCACTCAAAATGGTTGATTATCCACAGAGAAATTGATGAAAGAAGTTGGGGATAAAACCATGGATAAAAGGATTAAAATCTGTTAAAATTCAACAGTCGACGGGATGAACGGTCTTACGATAGACCGCTCAACAGGATGGGCGGTCACCTACTAACCGTGCAAACCCATCGGTGGAAATTCAAAATAATTAGAAAATAATTCCAATTATCCCTCGAACTGACCGGAACGCCCGCCGTTGGACTCTCACAGATGAGCGGCTCTATTGAAACCGTTCAAATGTAGCGTGGCCAAGGACAAACCGTTCTAGCCTTGTCGTTGATAATTCAATTACTTGGATAATTATCTGAGAAAACCATCGAGCGCAGGACTCTGAGATACGAGCGGTTACTATCCATCCGTCCATTATGTTGAACGGCTATATTAGGACCGCATAAATTCTTGTCGGTGAAAATTCAGAAAATCATCAGAAATCAACCATAAATGTATGAACGGTCTATATCTAACCGCCCAAGTGTTGAACGGCTGAGGATGAACCGTACATGCTCTTGGACACTTGATTTTCATTAACATGTTCAATTAACCAAAAATCAAGGCCCATTAAGCCCTGAATCGATACGGACCCAACCAAGGAGGGAGGTTACCCATAAAACTGGCCCATGATTTACCAGAAAATGCTCAGCGAGTGATGGACAACTCAAGGCATCAACAGATGGGAATAAGAGGAACGACTCAACTTATCGGCAAAAAAAAAAAATGGGTGTCAACAGCTGCGTCGATGCAGTGTGGCTAAGAAGCTCTTAGGTAATTGGCTTCTAGTGCATGACCTTTGGTGCGTCGATGCAGCACTTTGGTGCTTTGACGTTGTTAAGTTCCACTTTCTGGTTCTGAGATGAGTGCATCAATGCACTCCTTTGTTATGTCGGTGCAGTGTGAAAATAAAGCCTTTTGAACAGAAGACTTCGAATGCTGGCCTTTTACTCGGTGCGTCAAGGCAATTTCTTGATGCTTCGACGTGGTGTGATTCAAGAGCTGGTTCGGGACTTGATGTGTCGGTGCAGTTCTCTGTTGCATCGACGCAGAACTCTGGAAATCGCTTCTGTGCGCATGGCTGCATCGAGGCAGTGGTGATCCTGCATCGACGTCCTGTTGGCAAATAGAATGCTTGTTCTCTTGAATTCTCTTCTAGTGATTGCGGTTGACCAAAATGAACATTTCAGTTGACCAAACTTATCTTAAGACTTGATCTTGTATTGCTGATTTTTGCTGAAGATCTGCTGAAGGTTGCTTAAGTTAACTGCTTTATATACACTGTAACTTCACTGCTGCAAGGTTTTCTAATGATGTTGGCCTTGAACTTAAGCTGCTGCTTAGCTTGAGTTCATCAACTCCATCACTGATGTCTATGCTGTCCAACATGTTCTTCAATTCTTTACAGATTGAAGGATGCTCATATAGAGTTAGGGCATTATATAACAAGAAAGCATGGCAAGCATGAATCCATGAATCCAATGCTCCAATACATGACTCATAATGAGTCACAGTGTTTGACATCATCAAAATCACAGGGATACAACATTCTCCCCATTTTTGATGGTGGCAACACTATGAGTCATTATGTCCAAATTAACACCCAAGGTGCATGATCATGATAAGAAATACTGACTCATCAAACTATTCTCCCCCTTTGACATCATCAAAATGACAGACATAGTTTGAGAAAGGCAGTAGAAATGTGCTCCCCATGTGCCCCCCCCCCTTTGACATGGAAGCAATTGCCTTACAATAAGGTGTGCAGACCTATTCTCTCCCTATGAAATTGAAGCGAATGCCTAGCAATGGCATGTGAGAAATGTTCTCCCCCTTTATGAAATAGACACACATAAAAATTGACTTATCAAATAATCTCTCCCTTTGACAAAGGAGAGTGATTTGAATGGAAGTGCAGAAACAAGAGATGATTCAAGCAATGTTTAGAACAATCCAGTTAATGGAGAGAGCATCAAAAGCACAGGTATGAAATGATTTCAAATATGGATAATGCAGGTCAAGAAGTAGGGTAGATCAAGAAGTGGTGAACAACAATGTGCAAAATCTGATACCAATTGAATCTGATACCTATTAAAGACATGGTGATGAATATCAGTAAATGTGATGTAAAACCAACCTTGGACCTATTTTGCAAGCATTCAAGTTTGAGCAGCGGACTCACACTAGCGAGCTCACCCGTATGGCGCACACTAGTACCCGATGGCGACTAGGCGATGTTGGAGAGGGTCCGAGGCGGGACCTAGCCGGCGTGAAGACGCCGACTCCTGCCGGAGACGGGGGCGAGCGGGGAGGCGAGGGTATGCACCCGCACGCCGCGTCGATTGAAGCTTCAAACCTGCGACTTAATAATGACATGAACTACACCCCATGCAAGGGGGGGGATCTCAGGGTGGGGATTATGTGAATTACAGTCAAAACTACCTCCACGCAGGGAGGGGCCTTCAGCCGGCCAAGCGGGGTGGGGAATTATGAAGAAAACTCGACGTTCGGATTGATGCCGGTTCTGCCAATCTTCAGAATGGCTGGACAGGGGTGCGGTGATGATGCCGCCACAAATTCCACAGAGCTCAGAACTTGATGAGACTTGCGCCAAAAGCTTGCCAACGGACCAAGGATGATCTCTGAATTTTTGCTGAGCTTGGTACAGTCGTTGCTGGCCGGGGCAGAGTCTAGAACCGGACTGATTGGTTCTGCCTCTGTCTGGTGCAGAACAATGTGGCTGGTTACAAAGGGTGCCATGCTCACTACCAAGCTCTGATTGAGACGAGACCTGAACCGTTGGAACCGTGGTCGAGTCTTCCTTCCGTCGGCGCCAACGGCGTAGTCGGCAGATGTCGGAGAAGACCAGGATGATCAGATGAGTAGAGGGGTGTCGGTTCTGGCTCCTGAAAACTGACCTGACCACTTGGAGTAGAAAATTCGTAACTTGAGATTCCGATGTCCAAATGCAGCTCTGCTTCTTGAGGATGAAATAGGACTTGAGAAGGAAGAATTTTTCTGAAGAACACTTGATCTGAATCCCAAAAGGTTCGCCGTGGCCGAGCTTCCACTCTTGCTCTGGTTCTCTGCCTGGGGTCTTCTGTGCAGTCAAGGGAGATCGGCTCCTGTAGACAGCTCCGACCTCGGATGTCGACGAAACCACCTCGCCTAGAAAGCTCCTTGGACGACCTTTCCAAAGGTGTATGTCATGCCACCAGAAGATGAGGGGAAGTGTCGGAGATGAAGCTGCTTCCAGGACTCGATCTTGCTGCCTACGAACTGCTAATGGAGCTGCAACTTGGTGGTGGCAAATGGTGTAGGAGAGAGGCAACTAAGCAAGAGGGTGGTTGGCTGATGGCTGGGGAATATAGTAAGAACGTGGCTAGGGCTTCAAGGGGTCTGGAGTGGCAGGGATAGATGGGGAGAGAGGGCTGGAACAGCTAGAGGTAGAGATGGGGGGGTGGGTGTGCACTAGAGAGAGGGTGAGTGAGAGAGGAGGTGGGGGGCAAACTTGGCTGTTGGGAGGAAGGGAATTTCGACCTAGGGTGATTAAGGAGGTGGGGAGATGGAAGGGCACAGCCCTAGGGAGAGAGAAATTTGAATTTAGACTTAGGGAAGAGCCCCTTCAACCTTGGGGAGAGGAAGGGAGCTTAGGAAATGGTGTAGGGTAGGTGGTAGTTGGGTGGTGGGGCTTGGAGTGGTGGAACTTCCTTGTATGACTAGGTGAGGATTAAAGAGGGGTTGTGGGAAGTTGTGGGGAGTTAATGGAGGTAGGTGGGGGTTGGAAGTGGTTTAGAGAGAGGAGGAGAGAGAATGGAGAGATAATGAGAGGGACTAGAGGAGGTGGAAATGCTATTCAATATTCATCCAAAAGTTGTTACATATTAGGAGTGGGGTGGCCTATTTATAGGCACATGACTTTTTCACAAAGGACCCTAACAAAAGACACAATGACTAATAACCGAAGGGAAGGGGGGTGTCCATGGGCCTAGCCCAATGAGATGGGCCCAATAGCCTATCTAAACAACACAATGACTTAGGACATTGGTAGATAACCTACTAACCTAGGTACATGACTCAAATAAAGGGAAAATCACATGATTAAGACTCAAATAAAAAATAAGAAAATTACATGACTCGACTCACAAACACTTCAGGAACATAATGGCGTATACCGACGATCAGTCCGAGCTTCAGAAAATGTGGAGGGGCAAGGGATGTCCCCATCAAAATGAGTTTTAAACATTCAAGGATTCCAGCCGAGATTTCAGAGAAATGAGTCATTCAAGAAGATTTTCAATCATATACCAATTTCATAAATCAGGAAGTAATGAATTTTCAGATTCTTCCATTATAAAGGTCTTATGATATGTGCCTTATTTATGTACATGGTTCAAATATAATGAGTCCAAAGTTTATCAATGAAATTCTTTTAACAAAAAATATGCATTCAAGTCTAATAGAAATGAACCAAGTTTTCATATCAGAACCTTGTTTAACCCTCTTTTACCTTACTTGTTCAAGGTCAAGGACTCCTTGAGGAGTTACTAAGATTAGTATGGAGGTTAAACAACAAGATTTTATGATTTCATTCCAAGGTTTCAACAATTTACTTTTCAGCTTTTGCCATCATTTCTGAATTTTTCCTTTTGTTCATTAGAATTTTAAAAGTAATTAAGGTTAATGCATACTTTGTATCTAGAGGATACACGTTGTTTAGACGTCAGTATCCCTAAGAACTTAGTATGACTAACTATCAAGCCTCATTTAGAACAGAGGTAGCTTTATCACCTCATGACATATCTCAACTTATTTCATTGATAAGTGAGATCTATTTCTCGGTGAACTAGCCATTGCTCTGCCTTGATTTTTCAATAACTTTTTGCAGAGTTAACATTGGCACTTCATGACACAGTCCACTCAACTTCAAGGTCAAGGGACATGGTTTCTCAGTAAACCAGTGTCATTGCTCTGTCAATATTTACCCTTTAGGAGTTTTCAGATTTTATGATGTTTAAAGACAATACTCAATCTAAGTACTTCAACCCAAGTTGCCACTCTATTTGAATTTTTAGATTTCAAAAAATTAACCAGGGCACAACATGCAAAAGATGGTTAAGGCCTATTAAAGCTAAACACAGAATTTCTTAGGAATTTTATCTTTAAAATCAATGAATTCATTAAATTTAAACCATCTATTTATTTTGGGTAATCATGATCCATTATAATAGAAGATTTCTTATTTAAATGGTTTTCAGATTTATGATCATGGTACACTTATTGAAATCTTCTCACATTTCAAGTAGTTCAAGGAGATGACATGGGTGAGCAAAAATCAGCCAGTAGAGATGATTTCAGAAATGATTCCATTGATATCATTTTAGGTGAAATATTTACAGGGTGACTGACTCAAAGATGGCAATAAAGTCCAAGCAACTGACAGAGAGAATTTCAGGGTGACTTTCTCAAACAGAACTAAGATGGCCAAGAAAATCTTTGGCAGATATCAATGATGTTGGATTTTCAGAAGAAACTAGATAGGATCAATTTTCATAGAAATTATGATCTGACATTGCAGGGTAATTCAGAAATTTTTATTTGAAGCTCCCCCTCAGCAGATGCAGGAGCTAGCAATCAAAGGATTTCAAGAGTGAAGCAATTTTAAGTTCAAATAGTTTCAGAGATGTAGAGGTGGAAACCACAAGTAGACATTCGACAGACAACACTTCAGATTTTACACAGATAAGTCGACTTGGGAGATTTTCTCAGAACATCACATGAACAATTAACTATATGCAATGACTCCCCCGTAGTGTGTGAATGCATTTCAAATAATCTTTTTGAATGTTTGACGCAATGACATGCATCTAAGTTTGAAAAATATTTAATGCGTGATCAAACAAATGTATGCATAAACTAAATTGTGAAGTGCATAGACTCCCCTTGTCTAATTGCATTGAGACATCAAGTATGACATGAAGATCACGCAAGGGGTGATCGAAGTATGCTCATGACTGATTGAATTGGTCTATATGCAATTTTTACCCATGGTACAAGGCGGAGAACTTAGGTCTAAAGACTACCTCACGCATGTTTAGAGCTTCTAGGTAGACCTTATCTGCCCTTAGGCAATATGCCATTTGAGATTTGAGATCAAACATGAATGTGCATACCAAATGCAGTGCAGTCCTATATGCAAATGCAAAATTTTCAACTGTACACAAGAGTGCAAATGACTTTTTCAAACTATGCAAGACTATGCAAATTGCATATGCACATGTGAAAATGTATGCAACAGCTTTTGAATTCACATACTAACTTTTCATTTAATACCCAATTATTTGAACTTCCTCTTCAATCATTCAATCAGTTAAAAAAAACATTCAAGCAAGATGAACAACTGAATTTAATCTGACAGGTTTAGGACTATGATATGCATGAGCAGACCAACATATTAATAGAGACTAGAGAGACTAATGAAGATAATGCAACTGACATATGCAAACCTAAGAACCCATGCATCTTAAACTATTCCAAACTTTCCCTTGATTATTCAATCAATTGTAACAATGAACACAAGATTCTAGTCAGATCAGAGATGCAACTTGTCAAGAGAGAAGATGGCAATTAGCAAATTCAGTAAATAAACAGAACTGGGGTTTTACCAAATAGAGGTGCCTTGATTTATTGAACCCCTTTATTTGCAAGTTCCAAGGCACACCTGCAAGAATGAATTTTCATTTTCCGTTCATAGGTACCCAAGATCTCTTGGGTGCTGATGAGTTAGGAACATTTCTTACTGGTTATGTCCAAGAGTTCAGAGCATGCAGATTATCAGATTTCATAATGAAGCAGTCATTCATAACATGTCCTAAGTTTCCACACTAATGATAGCAAGTAGGAGACACATGCTTCTTATAAGAATAAGCATTATGTTTCTGTGGGTAGGCAGGGATTTTGCCATTTCTAACATGAAGGTTGTATTTCCATTTTAAATGCCAACAGTCCTTGACTGTATGGCCGGTCTTCCCACATTCCTGGCAGTAAGGCCTCGTTGGAACAGTGTGTTTTCTAGAAGCCTTTTGATTCATCCATTTTTAAAAACAAACAGTCATGCATTGCATGACCAAACCGTCCACAATAAAAACATTCGATTGTCCTCTCCTAGACAGAATGATTCTTAAGAAAGCCTTTAGTAGCATGCACATGAGAATTTCCTAATGTTCCCTTTTTGCTTGGACAGTTTCCTGGATTTTTTATTTTCTCCATTCTATGGTGAGCATGCAGTTCATCAAATTTCAGAACATAGTAATCATGCATCATGTGACCAAGTTTACCACCATAATGACATGAAGTTTTCTTAGCACGTGCATGTAAATGTGCATGGGATTTATGGTCAACATGCACTTTGGTTGCAACACCACTTATGGGTTTGTGATGCAGATTGTTTTCCTTTCTCAATTTGTTGGTCTGATTTGAGAGTTTTTGACCAACAGCTTGTTTTTGACCTCTTTGGGCAGTGAATTGGAAGAATGGTGAATCTGAAGTGCTGGTTGTTTCTGAACCATGCACAAAAGAGGTGTAAAATTTATTTTCAAAGTTCTTTTTATTTACTGGATTAAAACCCAGTCCCTCTCTTTGGAAGGTCACTTTACTTCCAAGAAGTTTATCCAAATTTTCTTTTCCACTTTCAAATTTGGAGAGTGAATTGTTTAGATCTGAGATTTGGTCTTCCAGTTGTTACATTTGAAGTTCAAAACTAAAATTCTCCTTTTCACATTCTGCCATTCTGTTTTGCAAGATTTCATTGGTAGTTTTATACTCTTCAATCTCTTTTTCAAGAGCAACTACTTTTTCAGTTTCATCAGAAATCACACACTTCCCCTTTTCAAGCGACATCAATTTTTCTGACATAGCAGTGTTAAGATGTTTCAAGTTTTCAATTTCTTCATTGAATTTATCATTCTGTAAAATTTTACTTATTAGGAGCTGATCTTCAGTTGTGGTTTCTTGTTTGTGTTTAGCTTTAGGCTTTTGCAATTTTTTTTGAAGTTCCATATTTACTGCCTTAACAGCCTCAAGTTTTTCAAAAATCAATTTTTTTCAACTTCAAGATTTTTTAGCTTTTCTTCAGTTTTCTAAGTCTATTTCTGAGACTTTGATTTTCAGATTTCAATGTTTCTAGCTCAGAGTTCATAGTCTCCAAAATTTCTAATTTCATTCTACGTTTATTATTCTTAGTTTTCAGACTTTCAGTATCTTTATTTTCTGATTCAGTGTTAATAGCATGCAATTTCTTATAAGAATTTTGTACCCTTTTCTAAGTTTTTCATGCCTCTCAAACAAATCAATATATGCTTCTTCCCAATCTTCTATGGAGAAATTTTCGAAGGGAGAGCTTACCTCTTCACCATCTTCTTCATTTGAGATCCTATCTTCTTCACTCTGATTATTGTTAGCCACCATGCATTTGTGTTCCTCTTTCTTTTCATGAATGGCTATCAGATTGTCCCAAATTTCCTTGCCAGACCTGTAGGCAGAAACAAATGGAAAGACATTAGAATCAACTGCAGCTTTCAAAGTGTCCGAAGCCCTGAGATTATTACTATTTTTCAACCTGTGATCCTTAGTCCATTTGGATTTTTCTTTTGGCAATTTATGTGGACCAAGAGAGATCAAATTCCATAGGTTCGGATCCATAGAGTTTATGACCCTACACAAACTGCCTACCAAGTAGTAAAGTTGGAGCCATTAAAATAGGCAATTGAATTATTGAAACCAATTTAGAGCAATCCATGACAAAAAAATGCACCAGGGTAGCAAGAACCTCTCTGCAGATTGTTGAATCTGTTATATCAGAAACCTGCTCTGATACCAAATGTTAGGTGCAAACTGGGATCTAGAGGGGGGGGGGTGAATAGATCCCCTTACTCAACATATGCCCAATTTGAAATACAATTGATTCAAATCAAACTAAAACTAAGATCTCGAAATTCTTTTCTTGAACTGACAGTGACCTTGCAAACTACTAGAGATAACATACTATTCTCATGATTAACAGAATCTGAACATAACTAGAATGAATATGATAGAACTTAAATTGCCTGCAGCAGTTAACTAATCTGAACGAGAACTAGAATGTAGAGCGCTGGACTTTTCTTAGAAATCAATGTGCAGCAGAAATTCTAATTGAAGCAAAAACACCAAACACTTATCTAGCAATTACTGATTCAAACTGACAAAGTCATGCTAAACTGAAATCAGTAAGCTCAGATCTGAAACATGAAGTGCGATTACAGCAGCACAAATTCTGAAGGATAAAACTGGAAAGAACACGACTGAATTGAGCCAAGACTAAGAATGCCAACTGAAGATAAGATAAGCTCACTGCAACACTTAGATATAGAACATCTAACAGCACTAAACCAAATTGAACAATAAGCGCTCAGGTACCAATATAGATGCAGCAAACGGTTCTGTCAAGTAGAGGCCAACTGGTGAATCAAGGATTCAGATCGAACTAAATTAAAACATCTGGCCAGTGGGCAATGCAGACTAGAAGGTAGTCCAATTCACAGTTGAGATGGCACTCAACAATCAACTTGTGAAAGGGGGTAGAGGACAAGGAAATCAATCACACACATCAACCACACTGCACCACGATTTTTAGGTGGTTCAGTCTGCACCCAGAAGACTTACATCCACCCCTCACTCAACCTGAGTGAGGCTTCCCTTGCAAGTAGCAAGACCGCAGACTCAGTCTGCAACATCAGCTGATACACAGCTTGACCCAGAGGAACACACTCCTCCCTTCCTATGAACCCACAGAGGGAAACGTGAACAGCACCCAACTGCTCACAAACCCAGAGGATTTAATCCTCTCTTCCTCCGAAATCTCAAAGGGAAACGTGAACAGCACCTAGCTGCTCACAAACCCAAAGGATTCAATCCTCTCTTCCTCCAAAATCATAGAGGGAACAAACACTGAAAGACAGCTTGCCCGAACCCCACAACAAGGTATCGAAATTTACAAGAAGAAAATAAGGAAAGAACAAATAACAATCGAAACAGAAACACAAACACAAAGAAGATGTAGCTCTAAGGAGCAGATTGACTCTGGATTTGATCCACGAGTCAAGACACTGGCAGATCTTCAGTTGATGCTCCGGCTACACTCAATTTCTTCTTCTTCGAACTGATTTTCTAAAATGGCTCTTGCTCTCTCTCTTTTCCTCTTCTTCTTCTTACAAACTCACTCTCAGATCCTTCTCTGAAAAAACCCTTTCTTACTGAACTACCCAACAGCTTTCTTCTCTCTTCTACTCTACCTCTTCTCTATTCAACTCTCTCTATTTTTCTTTTCAGGGCTATCTCTTTTCCTCAGCTCCCGCAGTAGCCCCCTTCGCAGCTTCCTTCTTCGGAGGAAGAAGACTTGTATATAAAGAACAAAACATGAGCATTTCCTGATTAACTTTATCCACAAGGAATTCTTGCCATTTGTCCACTTGTCAAGAGAATATTCTGACTCTTATGAACCTTCTAGAGCTCATCCACGTGAATTGGATTGCACGCCAAAGCTTGAGATCACTAACATGTGATCCGCTTAAGGTCTCACGAGCTTAGACACACTTCAGACTTTTGGATTCATTTGTCAGGCAAGGTAGTCTAATTTTCATCCTTAATCATCTATTATTTGCCTTTAGCCTCTTAAGTCCGTCCCAGAACTTCTATATTGAAGGTTGGAAAGGGATGCATCGACGTTCCCTCTTGCCGCGTCGATGCAGTGTGGCTAAGAAGCTCTTAGGCACTGGGCTTCGAGTGCATGAGCTTTGGTGCGTCGATGCAGCACTTTGATGCTTCGACGTTGTTAAGTTCCACTTTCTAGTTCCGAGATGAGTGCGTCGATGCACTCCTCTGTTACGTCGGTGTAGTGTGAAAATAAAGCCTTTTGAACAGAAGACTTCGAATGCTGGCCTCTTGTTTGGTGCATCGAGGCAGTTTCTTGATGCTTCGACGTGGTGTGATTCAAGAGCTGGTTCTAGACTTGATGTGTCGGTGCACTTCTCTGTTGCATCGATGCAAAACTCTGAAAATCGCTTCTGTGGGCATGGCTGCATCGAGGCAGTGGTGATCCTGCATCGACGTTCTGATGGCAAATAGAACGCTTGTTCTCTTGAACTCTCTTCTGGTGATTTTGGTTGACCGAAATGAACAGTTCGGTCGACCAAACTTATCTTAAGGCTTGATCTTGCATTGCTGATTTTTTCTGAAGATCTGCTGAAGGTTGCTTGTGTTAACTATTGTATCTACATTGTAACTTCGCTGCTGCAAGGTTTTCTAATGATGTGGGCCTTGAACTTACACTACAAGGAAAACATGTTTTTCTGACGTCCATATTCCGTCGCTAATACATTGGAAAGTGAATATTCGACGGATTTCAAATGTATTTACGATAGAATATGGATGTCGGCATGATTACGTTGCTAATTTCTGACGTAATATAATTGTGTCGCCAATTTGTCAGAAATTACCGACGAAAAGATGTCGTCGAAATTATCATCGATATTTATGTTGGTAATTAATAATAAGAAAATTAATTAATATTTGTGACAGAACATAATTTAGTTGAAAATACATCAAAAATTTTTGACGTATTTTTGACTAAAACTTATTCAGTTGGAAACTATGGGCCACAATATTTCAGACGAGCCAAAAATTACCGACGTATTTCTAACTAACAATTTTTTTGTTAGAAATTATTTGACTCATAGGTTTCTGAATTATTTCTGATG
Source organism: Amorphophallus konjac (assembly GCA_022559845.1). Lineage (NCBI taxonomy): Eukaryota > Viridiplantae > Streptophyta > Magnoliopsida > Alismatales > Araceae > Amorphophallus > Amorphophallus konjac. The sequence goes on along the minus strand of CM040119.1, from coordinate 274,933,766 downwards.
AAAAGTATATTTGTCAAAAATTAGTCGAAACTTACCGATGTATTTGCGACAGAAAAAATATTTTGTCAGAAACCTGTGGGTTAAATTAGTTCCGATGAAGGTTAATTTGGTCGGAAATATGTCGTTAATTTTTGACGTATTTGAGGCGGATAATTAATACGTTGGAAACCTGCGGGTCAAATTAGTTCCAACAAAATGTTAGTTGGTCTAAAATACGTCGTAACTTTTCAACATATTTACGACGAGCATTAATACGTCGTAAACCTGTGGATCAAATTAGTTCCGACGAACCGTTAATGCGTCAAAAATACGTCGTTAATTTTTGACATATTTGTGACGGATAATTAATACGTCGGAACTAATGTGGCTCAAATTAGTTCCGACGAACCTTTAGTTGGTCAAAAATACGTCTGAACCGTTCGACGTATTTGCGCTGGAAAATTAATACGTCAAAAATAAGTGGGTCAGAGTAGTTCCGATGAATTGTTAGTTGGTCGAAATTCCGTCAAAAAGTTTCTCCACATTTTTTATATATATTTTAAAATTTTAAAAACATGTTTAAAGCTACAATTATACACCACACAATCTACACAACTCAACATAAAACACGCAATAAACAACATATACAGCACACAATAGGATAAAATCCGTCGAACATTACAATAAAGAACGTCCACAACACATAACTCAATGAATAAAAAAAGTTACAGTTACATTAATTGAAATGTGTCATTTTTTCACAATATCATTAAAAAAATCAAGAGATATCTGTTGCATCATCCTCATTCGTCATTCATAGCATCTCCACCATCACCGGCTACCAGAGGATCCTACATCACAAAATATTAATAATAAATAGATTTAAATAAAAATAATTAATAATAAATCTAGTTAAATATCCTTTTACTTTTCTAAATTCGAAAGTAGATAACATGAAGATGATTTCTTTGACTCTCAAAGCTGAATTCTTTGAACTAAGTAGTAATGTTATAACTCTAAAGTCTATGAAATTAAAAGTTAAATTAAATACTCACATGAGAGGGCTGTGTTGTACTCGAGGGTGGTCCCTGAGTCAAAATCCCCGCTTGGGAGAGGAGGGTAGCAACCGCCCGAGTAATGCGTGCCTCCATGCGTTCCTCGATGCCGTCTACCGCATGTTGGACGATGGATGTAATCTGGCTCGTAGAAGCATCGATGGAGGGAGTAGAGAAGGAACTGCTACCGGGGTAGGACGAAGCTGAGCCCAGAGAAGATACTCGAATCGGGCTGGTGTCCAAGCTCTGCCCAAAACCGTATACTCGTCCTTTCTTCAGTGGGCCGGCTGCTACTACCCATGCCTTAGGATCTAGCTACGGCCACTGCGTCTCCTCCTCCCCATACTTTTCAGTCATATGCATGTCATATGACTCCTGCAAATTGAATAAAAAATATTATAAATTTTATATTAATCAATCATATTTAAAAATTGAAATAGAAAAGAAATGTGTATGTATATAATCTTACCACTACCGAGCGAGCTCTCTCACTCACATACTGATTTGTCCCCTTCTTCTGGTGAACTGTAGCAAATAAATCGCGGTACGAGACCATACCATCCCTCTTCTTTTCCTGTTATACATGTTATAGAGAATAAATAAGAAAATATAAGAAATAAAATATAATAAAATTAAGATTATTACTTACCAATCTCTTCTTTTGGGTCGCGAAGGAAACAGATCTAGAAGTATGGAGATGCACGTCTGGATGTGTCGCACGTGCGGCTTTGGCTTTTGCGGATTTGGCCATCCAATTAGGATTGGCCCATCTATCATAGAGGTCCTCCCAGTGCTCCCTCCTCATCCATGTGGGGCCATGTGCCTTCCAAAGGCCACGGTCCTCGCTCCCCCTGGCTAGAGCCTTGGCATGGTCCCGACAGCTGTGTAATTGATGCTTATAATTTACAGATGCTATGGCCTCCCATGCACGTCGAGCTCGTCCGACGTCAGCTCGCCTCACAAACTGATATCCTTGCTGTGAAGAATTCAAATTTTATAAGTTGTTAATTAAAATTGCGGAGTTGAGAAATATGTAATTTAAAAGATTAAATTGTATAACAGGAACTCGTCGTACAATCGATCGCGGATATCCTGAGGAAACTGTCAAAATGACTTATATGGGCCGGTCACATGTCGCTCAATAATGTTGGTAATAAAATGAGAAGCGTCATTGGGCTCTACTTTATCCCTACAAGTACATATGTTAAAATGATATCCAATAATTATATAGTTGATGGATAGATAACGAACATAATTCATGAGTTTAAATATTTACCTAGAGACCCAACATGGCTTGCGTCCCTCTCGCAACACCACCTGCTCGCCCTCGTGATGGCTAACAGCATCATCTGCCGGTTGTGTGCCCGGGTGGGCGGACGAGCCAACTATCGCAGGTGGTGTGTGATAGAACGCACGATGGGTGAGCTACAAGGGGGGATGAATAGGTCACCCCCAAATTCAATCTAATTCGAAGATCGATAGAACAATTCAAAAACGCAGTAAGGATCCTTCTCGAGATTAGCCACGAAGCAACAAGAGAGATAGAAGCTCAATGAAATTAAGACATAACTAGTGCAAAGAACAAATACTTGGCGAGCTAAAAATAGTATAACAGACAAGATCAAAGCACGCCAACGGACAGAAGATTTTTAAGGTGGTTCGATTGCGGTCAACAATCTACGTCCTCCCCTTACTCCACTGGAGTAAGGCTTCCTTGCACTAAGCAATGTGAATCACAGTAGACTCAGTCTGTAGACATCCGTTGTCGCACAGCGTGCCACCAGGGAACAAATCCCTCAACACAGATCCTGCGACCTACAGGATCTGAACCTAAACTTGCCCCAGCAAGATCAGAACCGGAGGACCAACCTCCCTTCCTTTAAACCAGAGGGCACCCACGAGCGAAATGCCTTCACTCGCAACTGGAGAACCAATCTCCCTTCCTCTAAAAACACTTAGAGAGTAACAAAGCAGTGAGGTAGAAATGTGTGAAACAACTCAAAAATGAAAAGATGATAAGAAAATAGTTACTCAAAACAATGAAAATATAGCTTCCAGAGAGGCAGTCTTTCAAGCTCTAAAACCCAACAAGGATCACCCAAACACTTCAGGCTCTTCTCTCGAATAGGAAAATTCTTCTACACTCAGTGGCTACAGATGCTCTCTCTCCTTTTTTTTAATATTCAGCAACTTCTTCTTGCTGTCTTCAGCCTCCTTTTATAGCCAGATGATTGCGTGTAGCTAACACGATTCCCGCCCATTTCTTCTCACAGAGCTGATTCCCTTTTTGGTTCCACGTGTCAGGATCATCCTTTCAATTCATTGTCTCGGATCACGAGCCCTTAAACCTAGTACATTTACTTCCACGTGGAGTAACCTCACTGGTTTTGGGTTCGCTCAACACATGCTCGACCTGGTGACACACCTGCCAAGCAATAGAAGACATTAGCGCAGTATACATTGACTAAGGTCATGCACAGAGTTTACGTATCATATAGCAAGTCTAGCACAGACTCTAACCGACATGCACTGACCCTGTTTAGCATAATGAAGGATGTGCACTGACTCTTACTAATCTTCTAACACAAGTGCACCGACCATGGTGCGGTTAGGATAGAACATGCACTGACCCTATCACGGCTGAGATAGATATGCACCGACCTTTACAGAGATATGCACAGACTTGGGTCAAGCGATACAAACCATGCACGGACTAGAATGAGCCAAAATCTACATCGAGGCTTGATCTATAACTTCTTATGCACAGACTTAGCAAAGAAGTATGCACAGACTAGGTTTGCAGAAGATGCGGCATATGCCCAGACCTGCAATGCGGTCTAGTGGTAATATGCACCGACTTGATGAATGACCAGGAGATAAACTGCATAGACTTTATGAACACTATCAAAAGTATGCACTGAGGTTATGCACGTACTTAGCGATGAAGTGTGCACAGACTTTGTTTGCACCATGCGTGAGTTGCACTGACTCAATGAGTGAATGCACAGACTTGAGAACGCATAAACAGACTTGGTCGTGTGTAGCAACTAAGGTTGCACTGACTTAATGCTTGCATGCACATACCCTATTCAGTAGAGATGTAGCATATGCACGGACTCAACTTCAGAATAAACTAAGTATGCACGGACTTTCAGAGTAAACCTAGAGTGTGCAGTATGCAAGACTGAATAAAAGAAATGTATTATGATGAATTATCAAGATTGACTTATAGTGTATGACATCATAAAAACCGTAGGAGTGCAACAGTCTCCCCCTTTTTGATGATGGAAACACTATGAGTCAAATTATGTTAAAGCAATCAAGATAGAGTGAGAAAAATAGAGTGATCAAGCAGTACACACACTAAATCCTGCCAATGCAAAACACTCCCCCCACCATTTGACTCTCCTCCTTCTATCTCTCCCCCTCAAATGCAAAACACTCGACTCTCTCCCTCCTGTCTATCTGTCTCGACTCGACTCTCTCCCTCCTATCTATCTGTCTCTCCCCCTTTGACATCATCAAAAGGAGATGAAAGAGATATGCAGCTATTGGATAGGTGATAGAGAAATACAGCAGTTGCACAGAGAGAACGATCTATGAACATATCTTAAAAAATTAAGTAGGGCACTAAAACAAGTGTAGATTCTTCAAATCAAGTACTTAAGAAGGATCTGGAAGAGAAAGTAAAGTTTATCTGCGTACAGAGAATATGATGAGGAAGCAAGAGTGAACAAAAATGTCAAGAGAGAGCTGATCAAAACTATACTAATTAGACTGCAAGGGACTTATCTTCAAAAAAATGTTCGTGAGGTATTGAGGACAAACAGTCCATAACTAATAACAACATTAAGGGATTTGACTGAAATATGTTTTTCTTCAATGAGCATAATAGAGACCAATAAGTAAGTTGGTAGATCACATCTTTGACATTAAGGAGACACCTTGATCAGAGGCCGGACTCCCCAGTTACTCAATGTGAAGACCTTATTACCTCTCTTTTTAGAGAACAGAGTTAGTATTTGTGACTTTTTACGTGAGGCGACACCTTGATCAGAGGCCAGACTCCCCAGTTACTCACCACTTTATTACCATTGCTCTGTCATGATCAAAATATTTTTTTTGCACTTCTTAACAGAGATAATCTGACACCTCATGACTGAGGAAAATTTTCATTTCTCTTTGATGAAACACTCAGTTTCTCAGTAATCAGATCGTTGCTCTGAGCATGTAATTTTTGTTTTGTTTTTATCCCTTTGTATTTCTGATATGAAATGTTTGAAAACAATACCTACCAGAAGCACTGATTCTTAAAGAAAGTGTTCCTTGAAGTCTAGGTTTCAAGTTTTTAGTGGATATCATGACATATATGTTTATCTTGTTCCATGATCATGAATTATGTAAGAAGATATACTTCGAACATCTTATCCAAGTCTCTGCTAAGTTACTAGATGGAAGATTCCAGCTAAGCTTTAGTTGTTCAGAGTTAAGGATTTAAGATAAGTATGGGATTCTACTTGCTGTGACTGAACTGTATTAAATCTTTTATAAGAAACAACAGTAACATACATCTCTCAAATGCTTCTGAATCAGTCAACCTTCACACACAAACCAGCTCCCCCTTACAGAATGCAAGAAATTTTGAGACAAACACTCCTTCACTGAAACAACTCCCCCTTACTTAATGAATTATTATTCAGGTAAGACTCATGCAGAATATGCAATATCACAGACCCCTCAGTTTAACAGCTCACATATAGACACAGAAAGAACTCCCCCTCATACTATGATGTGATATGTAGAAAAAAAATGAGGCATTTTATTCATGGAGCTAAGATTTAAAAATACTTAACTCTCTCCTCAAGGATGTAAAATTTTCATTATCCAGTGGCTTAGTGAAGATGTCAGCTATTTGGTTTGCAGTGCCTATATGGATTAGTTCAAAAGTTCCATTGGAAACCTCATCCCTAATAAAATGATGTCGTATTTCTATGTGTTTGGTTCAAGAGTGCAAAACAGGATTCTTGGCTAGATTGATGGCACTAGTATTATCACAATATATAAGTGTGCATCCCAGGTCTACTTGGTAGTTCTGAAGTTGGTGTTTGATCCAAATGACTTGTGTACCACAACTCCCTGCAGCAACATATTCAGCCTCTACAGTAGAGAGGGCCACCGAGTGTTGCTTCTTGGAGCCCCAAGAGACTAAACACCCACCTAGAAATTCACAATGACCACTAGTGCTTTTTCTATCTAACTTACACCCAGGATAATCAAAATCCGTATATGCAACAAGATCTAAAGTGTGTGATGCAGGAAACCATAAGCCTAGGGTGTGTGTAGCAGATAAGTATATGAAAAAATTTTTACAGCTACTAAGTGTAATTCAGTGGGTCTAGATTGATACCTAGCACACATTCCTACACTAAACTGTATATCAGGTATTGAGGCTGTTAAATAAAGCAAGGATCCAATCATATCTCGGTATAGTTTTGCATCAACTTCTTTACTTGATTCATCTGCATCCAATGAGGTGTTGGTACCCATTGGTGTTGTGATGTGTTTCAGATTGCTCATAACAAACCTCTTGAGAATGTCCAATGTGTACTTGGTCTGGTTGATGAAACATCCATCATGTAACTGTTGTACCTGCAAGCCAAGGGAATACTTTAATTCACCTACCAAACTCATTTCAAACTCAGCAGACATCAATTGAGAAAATTCATTGCATAGTTTAGTACTTGTTGAACCGAAGACAATGTCATCTACATATACCTGAACTATGATGAGGTCCTTATTCGAACTCTTGGTAAATAAGATTTGATCCACCGTACCTCTGTGGTAGCCCTTGCTGATCAGAAATTATGTCAGTCTCTTATACCAGGCTCGGGGAGCCCGCTTTAGACCGTACAGGGCTTTATTCAACCTGAAAACTTGGTTAGGTTGGGTAGAAAATTGAAATCCGGGAGGTTGTTCAACAAACACTTCTTCTTTGATAATTCCATTTAAAAATGCACTTTTCACATCCATTTGTTGAAGTTTTATATTTTTAGAACAAGCGAAAGCCAATAGCATTCTAATAGCTTCCATCCTACCAACAGGTGCATAGGATTCATCGAAATCAACACCAAATTCCTGACAGTAGCCCTTGGCTACTAGTCTGGCTTTATTTCTAGAAATAATTCCATCTTCATTCATTTTATTCTTAAACACCCAATTAGTTCCTATGACATTTGTATTTCCCGGTCTTGGAACTAGCTCCCAGACATTATTTCTTTCAAATTGACCTAACTCCTCACACATAGCAGTGTTGAAGTTAGATGGAAGGCTCTATCACCACAGGATGTGGATCTAGAGGGGGGGGTGAATAGATCAACTGGATATTTAAAAATTAGGCCTAGAATCAAATGCGGAATTAGAAGAACACTAAACGAACACAGCCAATGCACCGAATGAAACACACAAGATCTGCTGAACAAGCAATCAAACACACGAGAGGCACAAGGCTTTTAGGTGGTTCGGTCAATCCGACCTACGTCCACCCCACATTCAACTCGAATGTGGATTACTGCTGATACACAGCTTCAATCTGCTGGGCTCTACAGCTTGCCAACAACGGCTGGGGCTTACAGCTTATCCCGACCAGAGGAGCACCCTCTGCAACAGCTGAGCATCACAGCTAGAAACCGCTGACTAACAGCTTGATAGAACAAGAGTTTTCAAAGAGAAAATAGCAAGACTAAAAACAAACAAAACACACAATCGAATGGAAGAAAACCAAAACGACTGTAGCTCAAAGTTGAGCAATATCAGCTCTGGTAACTGGACCAATAGACTGATTCACAAGCTCTCATATAACTCTCTCAACTCATCTCTTCTCTCTTTCTTCTTCTCTCCTTTTCTTCTTCTCTACTTTTCTTCTCTCATAGTGGATCTCGGTGGCTGCTGTTTCAGACTGGATGTATAGACTTCGCCAACTTCGATCAGCCTTTACAGAAGATGAAGACTGATATATATGATAGCAGCAGGTGGATAAGGGCGCGTGGCTTCCACGTTTTCTCGCCCAAGGAATTCTCCAGATCCGAGGCAATTCCATCCACGTGTCAGCATCTGGTCACCTCGTCCTCCTGGGATCACGAGCCATGTCAGCAATCTCAGTAGAGAATCCCTATCAGACAGAGTATCAGATGATCAGATTAAATAACAACTCTGTATAGACTTATCAGAAGAACTGCGTTGTATAGACTTCATATAAGTGAAAGCTATGTACAGACTTGCTGTATGAAGCAACCGCTGTACAGACTTAGGTGATATGAAGACTGTCAATGTATAGACTAAGTGAAGATCAATGCAATGTACAGACTTCGCAAATGAAGATGCAATGTGTAGACTTCATGAATGAAGATGCAATGTGTCGACTTCATGAATGAAGATGCAGTGTGTAGACTTCAATGAGAAGATGCAATGTGTAGACTTCAGTGAGACTCAATTGAAGACAGACGATGCATGGACTTCAGAACTGATGCACGATGTACATACTTCATGAGAATCGAATGAAGACAAGCGATGTATAGACTTCACAGCTGATGAATGCAATGTACAGACTTTGCAAGATGTGAAGGAGTTGAGTGTATAGACTTCACGATGTGAAGACTTGTCAACAAAAGACTGTACAGACTTGAGGTGAAGATCGATGTATAGACTTCCTAAAGGAACGGCTGTATAGACTTGAAACAATGGAAAACATCGACTGTATAGACTTTGGAGTCTGAGACAAATGTACAGACTTTGTAAACTAGAAGCCTATATAGACTTAGAAGATCAAGACGCTAAGAGAGACGGTCATTGTACAAACTTAGATGCCATTGACAAATGCATGCTACAGTCCAATGTATGGACTTACATGAGACGCTCAATGTACAGACTTTGCCTTAGACTCTAAATGAGACGGACAGTGTATATACTTAGCCAATGCAATGAGTTGACGCTACAGTATATGTCAATGCAATGAGTTGACGCAGTCCAATGTACATACTTTCAAGCCTGAAGGCCAATGTGTGGACTTGCATGAGACACTCATTGGGACACTCAATGTACAGACTTTGCCTTAGACTCTAAATGAGACAGACAGTGTGTATACTTAGCCAATGCAATGAGTTGATGTATTGACTTTGACGCCTGCATGCTATGCAATGTACACACTTGGTGACTTCGCATGTTGTGCAATGTGCAACCAGTGTATGGACTTGTCGTGCCTACACATGGCGTTGTACACACTTGCTGCCCGATGCTCATGTGCAGACTTTGATGCCCAACAGCGATGTACCTGATGCTAATGTGTAGACTTTGATGCCCAAAATCGATGTATAGACATTGAGACTTTGAGTGTGTGTTCAGTTGGAAAACAAGATAAAATGCATAGACAATCTGATAAAGTAATTTCATCAAAACATAAACAGTGTTGCCAATCAATCAAAACAATGTGTTGCCATATGAAGTAAAGTTACATGTCAACACCATCAACACATAGGAGTCACAACAATCTCCCCCTTTTTGATGATGGCAACCCCCTATCATATAGAGTAGCAACATCCTGTCATACAGATGCATTTTTTGATGAAGGACATGATTTGTTATTCAGATTATTATGCAGATGCATGTAGATGCTATGAATGACATGCTGCATGATACAAAATGTAAGCAACTCCCTGCTAACAAAATTTCCCCTTCTGCCATACCATGATGCAGATGCATACACTCCCCCTGAATGCAGAATTCTCAATTCTGAATTCTCCCCCTGAACTGAACGAATGAATTCAGACAATATTCTCCCCCTTTGCCATCAACAAATAGGAGGGAAAGTGAGTGCAAGTGAAGGAAAAAGAAAGTTCAGCTGACTGGCATTCTTAGTAAGTAGTTCAGAAATTAAGCAACTAAAGCACAGAACCTTCAGTCATATGAACTGAGAAACGGCTTAGAAATTGAAATTCTGGTTTAAAGGTTATAAAAATGAGAGTTCATGCACTACATTCATTGGATAAGGTAGATGTGCATGATAAAACAATAAACCAGAGTCATATTTACATGAAGGATTCAGTTTCAGAATATCTAACTTTCATAGACTCAGTAAAATGTGTTAAGAGAAACCAGGTCATGTATTGAAATTAAACAATTGACATCCATGAAATTTCATTTAAGGAACAACATTTTCAATATTGTTTCATTTAGGGCATTCAGGTACCAAAAGTCTTTTTGCGTAAGGGTATACGTTTATCAGACGTCAATACCCCTAGATACTCAACATGATGGACCATCTTGCCTATGATCAAACTCAATAGAATTGATTGACACCTTTTTGTGTGAGGGTACACATTTATTAGATGCCAGTTACCCCCAGGTACTCAGTGAAAACAACCTACTGTTTTGATCATTTTATACCGAGATAGCTGATACACCTCATGACATGAGTGGTGTCCACTTCTTTGATGGATCACTCAGTTTCTTAGTGATTTACCAGTCATTGCTCTGTCAATGCTATTTTTTAAATAATTTTTAATATTTTTCAATATCTTTCTTAGCTGCCCTTTATTTGTTTCAGAATGACTTGTTTAAGGATAATACACATACTTAGCTTCTCTAACATGATTTCAGATGAGTTTTCAGATTTCAGATATAATTAGCTTTGTCTGACATGAAATAAGATAAAGGTTGAAAGGTTTATCAATTTTCAGCATCCTTATTTACTGATTGTAGTCTTTTAACTCTAAAGATTATAAATTTTAAACCATTAAGTCAGTCTTTAAGCAATTAAAGTTCTTATGAAAAAAGAAATATGTTTTCTATTGCTTAATATTAGAACTGACTAAAAGATTGCCATACTGTCAGACTCAATCATTCAGAGTCAAGGATTGAATAGACAGCGTCGATGCTGGGAGTTCAAGGCGTCTACGCATCAGTTGAAGAGGCAACAGTATAAGACACTGAGATAGTGTCAGTGCATCGACTCCATGCTATTGCAGCGTCAACTCATCAGAATAAAGAGACAGAGATATTCACAGATCTAGTTCACTGCGTCAACGCCACATTATAGTAGCGTCGACGCAACAGTTCACCTTGAAATTACTGACAAGACTCCCCCTGTCTATATGCATGCAATTTTTGCAAAAGATGACAGATCAGATGATTTTTGAAGTTCATGCTTACTCAGACTATCTTATTGTGCAGTATGACCCATGCAGAAATATAGACATATCATGCATCTAGACATATATATGCAATGATGATCATGAGTGCAATAAAAAATATGAGAGTCGTGCATTATCATAAGTCTGTTGCACAATGTTTATTCAAATCAGAAGTTTATTCAAAGCAGCTCAAAAGTTTTATTCAAGTCAACAAAGAGTTCATTCATTATGTTGAAATTTACACAAGCCAAGTTCTCTTCTAAAAAACTTAAAATTTTCATTTCCAAGTTGCTTAGTATGGCTTAGTAAAGATATCAGCAACTTGTTTGTCTGTTTCATTGAAGTCCAGTTCAATTTCCTTTTTGTTCACAGCATCTCTTAGAAAATGATGTTTTATTTCTATGTGCTTAGTCCTAGAATGATGAACAGGATTTTCAGCAAGGCATATGGCACTAGTATTATCACATAGAATTGGAATACATTCCATTTTTATCTGATAATCATCTAGTTGGTGCTTAATCCAAAGTACTTGGGCAGCACAATTACCTGCTGCAACATATTCAGCCTCAGCTGTAGACAAGGCTACAGTGTGTTGCTTCTTAGATGCCCAAGATACTAAACAGCCACCAAGGAATTGACAGTAGCCACTAGTGCTTTTTCTATCTACTCGACACCCAGCATAATCAGCATCAGTGTAAGCTAGAAACTCTAACTCACACCTAGCAGGATACCATAATCCTAGCTCTTGGGTGCCTAGCAGATATCTAAAAATCCTTTTCACTACTTTAAAATGATTTTCTTTAGGACTGGCTTGAAACCTAGCACATAATCCTACAGCGAATTGAATATCAGGCCTAGATGCTGTTAAGTAGAGAAGGAATCCGATCATACCTCTGTATAACTTTTGGTCAAATGGGTTACCTTTAGTGTCTTCATCCAAGCTTGTAGAGGTACCCATTGGAGAAGCTATCTCTTTAAGGTTATCCATCTTGTATTTCTTGAGTAGATCCCTTGTGTACTTAGACTGAGTGATAAACATTCCATCCTTTGTTTGTGTAACCTGCAGTCCAAGAAACAATTTGAGCTCACCCATTGAGCTCATTTCAAACTCATTAGTCATTGTTTCAGAAAATTCCTCACACAATTTGGGGTTAGTTGACCCAAAAATGATATCATCCACATAAATCTGTACAATAAGAATTTCAGAATGACTCACCTTTGTAAACAAGGTCTGATCAACTACTCCTCTAGTGAAATTTTGATCAGTGAGAAACTTGCTCAACCTGCCATACCAAGCTCTGGGAGCTTGCTTAAGACCATAGAGAGCTTTATTTAATTTGTAAACATGATTAGGGAAATCTAGACATTCAAACCCAGGGGGCTGTCTAACATAGACATCCTCATTACTTTCCCCATTCAAGAATGCAGATTTTACATCCATCTGCTGGAGGATTATACCTAGGGAGCATGCATAAGCTAATAAAATTTTAACAGCTTCTAATCTGGCAACAGGGGCAAATGACTCTTCAAAGTCAATACCAAACTCCTGGTTGTACCCCTGAGCAACAAGTCTGGCTTTATTTTTAACAATATTCCCTAATTCATCAGATTTATTCCTGAAAACCCACCTAGTCCCTATGACTGTTCCATGATCAGGAGGTGGGGCCAAGTGCCACACCTTGTTCCTGTCGAACTGATTAAGCTCCTCATGCATGGCATTAATCCAATGCATATCCTTGAGGGCACAGTCAATGGACTTGGGTTCAATTTGAGAGACAAGAGTATATGCATTTAATTCATCCTGAATTCTAAAATGACCTCTAGTTCTAGGGGGATCATTCAGATTGCCAATGACATTATTCACAGGGTGATCTTTAAGATATATAATATTAACAATCTGAGTTTCAGGAATTTCACTTACCTCCCCCTGAACTTCAGGTTCTTCTTCATTTTGCTCTTCTTTATCTTCCTCACCATCAGACTGGTCTACAGAGTTTTCATCTTTCAAAATGTTCCCATCTTCGTTCTTGCAATAACCATGGTTGGTTTCCATCAAGGTTTCATCAAAGATAATGTGTGGAGATTCTTCAACAATTTTTGAGTTTAAATTGAACACTCTATAAGCCCGGGTGTTTTCAGAATAACCGAGGAAGATTTCTGGTTCACCTTTTGACTCAAATTTATCAAGGTCCCTCTTGTCATTTATATGTATAAAACATTTACAACCAAAGATCTTGAAGTGGGCGATTGAAGGTTTCTTACCTCTCAAAATCTCATAAGGGGTTTTCTGGGTGGAAGGTCTTACCATTGCCCTGTTAATTACATAACAGGCTGTGTTGACTGCTTCAGCCCAGAATTTTCTTGGCAGTTGACCTTCAACTAAGAGAGTTCGGCCCATTTGTACTAGAGTTTTGTTCCTCCTTTCGACAACACCATTCTGCTCAGGTGTCCTGGGTGAGGATAACTTATGATGAATCCCACTTGACCTGCAAAATTCTTCAAAGTGTGAGCTTTCAAACTCACCTCCATGATCAGTCAAAATATTTTTAATTTTCTGATTTATTCTTATACAGAACTCCTGAAATTCTAAGAATGCATCACTCTTATTAGTTAAGAAATAAACCCAAGTATACCTAGAAAAGTCATCTACCATAACAAACCCATACCTCCTCCCTGATAAGCTGACAGATCTGGTTGGCCCAAAAAGGTCCATGTGTATCAGCTCATAAGGTTTGGAAGACAGATTTTCAGTTCTAGACTTAAATGACTTTCTAGTTATCTTTGATTGAGTGCATGCATCACAGATTTTATTTTCTTTCTTGAATGAAACTTCAGGAAGTCCTCTAACCATGCTATACTTGTTTAGTTTATGCAAAATGGTATAACTGGCATGGCCTAACCTACGATGCCATAAAAATGCTAAATCTTCAATATTGGCAGTAAGACATAGGTTAGAATGCTGAATATCATCTAGATCTATCATGTATGTGTTATTTATTCTTTTTTCAGAGAATTTTACAATTTCTGAATCAGGTTCAAAAGCCTTGCAGCATTGAGAATCAAATAAAACCTTATGACCCTTATCACACAACTGGCTGATACTAAGTATATTGTAAGCTAACCCTTCAACCAGCATAACATCATCAATGCAGCAGGTAGAACACTTACCTACCTTACCTGATCCAATGATCCTACCCTTTGTGTTGCTTCCAAAGGTGACAAGGCCTCCTAACTTTTCAGTTAGCATGCAAAACTTGGCCTTATCTCCTGTCATATGCCTGGAGCAGCCACTGTCCAAGTACCACAAGTTGCTCTTGGCTGTCAGGCATACCTGCACACACAATTATGGCAAAGAGTTTGGAACCCAAGTCTGATTGGGCTCCAATGCAGATGAAGTGCAAGTAAAGAAAGAGAGCATGGTTTTGGGAATCCACATTTGTTTGAAGCAGTTCTGTTCAGTGGATTTTCCAGTTTTCTTTTTGTTTTGCTTTTTCTTGTTGACTTTCTTCTTATTTGCACCAATAGAGTTATTCACAGAATTGTTGTTATTGTGCCAATGCTTCGGCCAGGTTGCATTCATAAAGTTTTGGCCATAGTAGTTCCTGGGCTGGCTATGGAAATGTTGGTAATTCCTAGGCATCCGACTACCATACCCATTTTCCCAATTTCTGACATAGGGTCTGTAAAAGTGTGTAGGTTGATGAACATACCCTGTATGCATCCCTTGAGTTCTAGTCCACCCACACCCATTAGGATAGATTGGTTGTGTGGGGTAGTAGGACTGAACTCTAGGTGGATTGAATTTGTTGGGCTGACTTCTGAAAATATTTTGTCTTCCCTGCACCCTTGACCCTGCTGACCTGTTCATAGGTTTTGGTTGGGTCCTTTTCTGTGATGATGGTGGTGAAGACTTTTTGGCATTGACATGGGTTTTGTTTACCTGAGCAGGCTGACCCCTAACCTTGGGTTGAGCACTAGAGCTAGGTTTGGAAGTCCCAATTCTACTAGGCTCACCTACTTTCTGTTTGCCCTTCTCCTCTGTATTTAGCCTTTTCAGATTCAAATTTGTCTTTACAACATTATTAGAATTCATGTTGATCAGAGGTCCTTTCTCCTTTTGTGCAACAAAAGAAATAGTTTTCATTCCAAAGCTTTTTGTTGCACTAGAGTTGAATCCTAGGCCCTCTCTTCTGAAATTTACCTTTGACCCCAATAATGCATCTAAATTTTCAGATCCTTGGGTCATTTTCTCAATTATTTTTAGCTTATCCTCATTATCTTTCTGAACTTCATCAATAGATTTTTTCAACTCATTATTCACATTGAGGACAGCTTCATATTTTTCAGAAATAATTTTTATCTCATTTTCATAATTCTGAATTTTCAGTTTCCATGCATCAATTTCATTGTCTAATCTCACATTTTCTTCCTTAGAAATTTTCAGTTCTTTATTGATTTCTTCAAATTCAGAACATGTGAGTTTCAGCTTACTGTTTTCAGTTTCTAAGCAGGTAACTTTATCAGACAATGAAGTATCATTTTGCATGATTTTAATTTTTCTTCGTAGATGCCTGTTTTCTTTTCTGACCTCATCTACTCTATCAGTAAGTTCATCATAAGCAACCATCCAATCAGTAATAGTAAATTTTTCATAGCGAGAGGATACCTCATCAGATTCTTCCTCTTTATCTTCTCAGCTGGTTGCCATGAGACAGATTGGCTTCTCAGCTTCAACTTCACTGTCCGAAGTGACGCTCAAAGATCCCTCGTCCTCATCACTCCAAGTACTCACCATAGCTTTCCCTTTTGTGTTCTTCTTCTTGGACTTATCCTTGAGGTTCTGATTTGTCAGACATTCAGCTTTAAAGTGACCCGCCTTCCTACATTGATAGCAAACATTAGTTTCAGCTTTCTTTACAGGGTTTGATTTATACCTTGTGTCTCGGCGGCCACTGTTAGAATTTCATCGGCTGAATCTTCTTCCTTCTTGAGAAATCTCCGGAATTCCCTAGTAATCATGGCAATATCAGCATTTGCCACTTCTTCTTCAGACAAGCTCTCTTCAGTTGATGATCCGTTGGGGCTGGATCGACTGGATCTGCTAGCACCAGCCTTCAGAGCTATAGGCTTCCTCTTTCTGTCAGCCTCCTCTATCTTCGGCATATTCATCTCATAAGCCATTAGAGATCCGATCAGCTCATCTGCCTTAGTATTGTGCAGATCTCTTGACTCTTCCATAATTGTGGCCTTGGTGTGCCAAATTGGAGTCAAGGATCGCAAGATCTTCCTGACTACATCATACTCAGAATATTTTTTTCCCGAAGCCTCTAAGACCATTTGTGATAATAGTCAGCCGAGCATACATTTCCTTGATCGTCTCATTAGGCTTCATCTTGAAAGCTTCGTATTCTGAAACCAGTAGATTAGTCTTAGTCTCTCTGACTTGTGAAGTTCCCTCATAGATGACTTCAAGTGCATCCCACATTTCCTTCGCTGAGGAGTAGGCAGATATTCGTGAGAACTCGGTGGGATGCAGAGAGCACTGGATTGCATTGATTGCACTCCAGTTGAGCGTGGACCTTCTAATTTCCTCCTTGGTCCATACATCTTCATTTGGGGACGGCTCGAAAGGTCCCTTGCTAACCACCTTCCAAATTTCATAATCTTTAGCCCTCAAGAATACCTGCATACGGTGCTTCCAGTATGCGTAGTTGGTTCCATCAAAGTACGGGGGCTTGGATGTGGAGTGTCCTTCAGCTATCATCCCTCTTCCGTCCATCTGTGCTTATGCTCTTCGGGCGGTAAGTCCCTGTAGAAGAGTCTAGCTCTGATACCAAGTGTTGAAGTTAGATGGAAGGCTCTATCACCACAGGATGTGGATCTAGAGGGGGGGGTGAATAGATCAACTGGATATTTAAAAATTAGGCCTAGAATCAAATGCGGAATTAGAAGAACACTAAACGAACACAGCCAATGCACCGAATGAAACACACAAGATCTGCTGAACAAGCAATCAAACACACGAGAGGCATAAGGCTTTTAGGTGGTTTGGTCAATCCGACCTACGTCCACCCCACATTCAACTCGAATGTGGATTACTGTTGATACACAGCTTCAATCTGTTGGGCTCTACAGCTTGCCAACAACGGCTGGGGCTTACAGCTTATCCCGACTAGAGGAGAACCCTCTGCAACAGCTGAGCATCACAGCTTGAAACCGCTGACTAACAGCTTGATAGAACAAGAGTTTTCAAAGAGAAAATAGCAAGACTGAAAACAAACAAAACACACAATCGAATGGAAGAAAACCAAAACGACTGTAGCTCAAAGTTGAGCAATATCAGCTCTGGTAACTGGACCAAGAGACTGATTCACAAGCTCTCATATAACTCTCTCAACTCATCTCTTCTCTCTTTCTTCTTCTCTCCTTTTCTTCTTCTCTGCTTTTCTTCTCTCACAGTGGATCTCGGTGGCTGCTGTTTCAGATTGGATGTATAGACTTCGCCAACTTCGATCAGCCTTTACAGAAGATGAAGACTGATATATATAACAGCAACAGGTGGATAAGGGCGCGTGGCTTCCACGTTTTCCCGCCCAAGGAACTCTCCAGATCCGAGGAAATTCCATCCACGTGTCAGCATCTGGTCACCTCGTCCTCCTAGGATCACGAGCCATGTCAGCAATCTCAGTAGAGAATCCCTGTCAGACAGAGTATCGGATGATCAGATTAAATAACAACTCTGTATAGACTTATCAGAAGAACTGTATTGTATAGACTTCATATAAGTGAAAGCTATGTACAGACTTGCTGTATGAAGCAACCGCTGTACAGACTTAGGTGATATGAAGACTATCAATGTATAGACTAAGTGAAGATCAATGCAATGTACAGACTTCGCAAATGAAGATGCAATGTGTAGACTTCATGAATGAAGATGCAATGTGTCGACTTCATGAATGAAGATGCAGTGTGTAGACTTCGATGAGAAGATGCAATGTGTAGACTTCAGTGAGACTCAATTGAAGACAGACGATGCATGGACTTCAGAACTGATGCACGATGTACATACTTCATGAGACTCGAATGAAGACAAGCGATGTATAGACTTCACAGCTGATGAATGCAATGTACAGACTTTGCAAGATGTGAAGGAGTTGAGTGTATAGACTTCACGATGTGAAGACTTGTCAACAAAAGACTGTACAGACTTGAGGTGAAGACCGATGTATAGACTTCCTAAAGGAACGGCTGTATAGACTTGAAACAATGGAAAACATCGACTGTATAGACTTTGGAGTCTGAGACCAATGTACAGACTTTGTAAACCAGAAGCCTATATAGACTTAGAAGATCAAGACGCTAAGAGAGACGGTCATTGTACAGACTTAGATGCCATTGACAAATGCATGCTACAGTTCAATGTATGGACTTACATGAGACGCTCAATGTACAGACTTTGGCTTAGACTCTAAATGAGACGGACAGTGTATATACTTAGCCAATGCAATGAGTTGACGCTACAGTATATGTCAAGATACCCGGATATGCGCGACGAGTTTATATCAATCATGTCAATCAGAGTGGTCGTGTATTCGACACAAAGACAGAGATGCGCAAAATAGCAAGATAACCCAATCCTTTATTTCATAATGGATAGACTATTACAAATCCAATACTCTGGTTAATAAAAAGAAAAGTACATAGTTGACTCAAGAAAATAGGAAAAAGACTAGATGACACTTGAGCAGCTCTATCACTTTCACTCTTGACCATTCCCATCCGATTGACTTCCATCGTCGTCGGACTTACCTGAAAATTAAAAAGGGACAAACGGAATGAGCGAACGCTCAGTAGGAAATTATATCTCAAGTACTAGTAAGGGGTTTAAGTAATTACATTTTCATGAATGCAATGAAGCTATGCATGCTCGCATAAAACGACAAGATAGAGAGAATGTAATATCAAGGAATTAAGATGGACAAATCATGAACTTTCAATAAGTTAACAAGACATTTGAGATATTCAAGCAAGTACATTTAACAAGTCATGTCAAGAACTTTGGCTATCATGTAGCAAGCAAGTAAATTACCCTTTTTCGGGCCACGCATTTCATGTCAAGTCAAGTACGATTTCAAGCACAAGATTTATGTGGAATGTCCAATCTAGAAAGTAAAGTACTCGGTATAATGCCAGATACCTTATCATTTTAACTCCCATGGGCACAAGTACTTTCGGGTGCTCCTCCCAGGATCAGATCGGGCCCTATATGCGCAGGCATTTATCATGTGTTTTGACATCCACTCTTATATATATAGCCAATTTTTGAATTTCAATAATCAAGCTTGTAGACATGTATGACAACTTTGACAGAATGGAGTCAAAAAATATGACAAAGGACATAGAATGGCGATAATAACGGTATAATCACGATATCGATAAAACTAGGTAGAATATGGTTCCCTTAACTTGGGTACCATGACAAATCAATATGGACATTCTTTATATAGAATTGAAGTCCACATGAACAGTATATCAAAGGTAAGATACCCTCATTCTTATCATAGAATTGAGGTTTACAAGAATGACATGATATGGCATGATATCATCATCCCATTAAGAATTTCTTATGATATATTCTTTGTATAATCATAAGGGTCGGTATACCATGTTTCTTTAGATTGACATGGCAAAGATCGTGTAATGGGTTTTTAGGGTACAACCAGCTCAGTCGACCTTGAGGGAATCCAAGGTACGAGGAGTCTTACGGAGGTCTCTATGACTAACTCGCTAGTCCAAAGGAACGGAATGTCCAATGGAGAGCTTGTATGTCAATGAGAATTGAGTGTGATCGATAAAACAATCGTGAAACGTGGGACTATACTCACGGAGTGGAGAATAGTGCAGATATATTTATTATATAACATATGAAACTATCGGTTAACAAAAACAGTGGAAAATCAGGTTTACAGTAAAGTAACGACTTAAGCAGAGTCGTTTATCAAGTAATTAACGCCTAACAGCAGGGCGTTTACACATGTTTCCATTTTTTTTTCATAATTTCAATATTTCATTAATTTATCTAAAACGCGCCTTGGACAGGGGCGTTTCTTTGCAATGAGACGACTACAGTAGCAG
This sequence comes from Amorphophallus konjac, assembly GCA_022559845.1. Classification (NCBI taxonomy): domain Eukaryota; kingdom Viridiplantae; phylum Streptophyta; class Magnoliopsida; order Alismatales; family Araceae; genus Amorphophallus; species Amorphophallus konjac. The sequence continues at coordinate 274,913,413 of CM040119.1, read as the reverse complement.
GCGTCCTTTTTATTTACAATATTTTACAGAACATATTTATTTTCAGAAATTATCAAAAACGCGCCCTTGGCAGGGGCGTTAATCATTAAATTCTTATTTTTTTACAGAATATATTGTTCGGGATTTTAACATAAACGCGCCCTATGAAGGGGCGTTACTTTTCAATTCACGCCCTAGTATCGGGCGTTAGTCCAATGAAAGACGACCTAGCCACGGTCGTGAATTCAAGAAATACCATGAATTTTCATGGGCAGTAATAATTTCAGGATAATAGAATTCATGGAGAACGAATGTAGGGTCATGACAATAAAATTAACAGGTTTGAAGACATATGATCATGCATTATTGTAGAATCATGATTTCATAGATAATCAATTCTTAACATGGGTGATTAATGATTAAATGAAATTAACGCTTGTGTACAGGGCGTCAAATCTAAAATTGACGACCTGATCATGGTCGTTTCTTTACAAGTAGCGCCCTTGTTTGGGTCGCGTATTTCAAAATCACGCCCTTGGTAAGGACGTTCCTTTCAAAAATTCAACAGAAACGTTTAAAACTTAGGAAAACTATATGCAGGTGTATGCTCACATGATTTCACTACGATTCTTATATACTTTGGGCTACATACTTGAGAAAATCCTACCTTAAGATAGTCGATTGAAGATGAACGTGAGGGATTTTAACTACAAGAAGATGCTGCTCTGTTAAATTTTCTGAAGCTTCTATAGCAACAAAGTCACAGCAACCTAGACGAAGATGGACGACCTACAGAGGATAGAATACGAAGGTATTATGCTTCGTAATAACTTAACAGAAGATAAAGGAGGAGAATAACTTACTGGTTCTCCTAGGAAGACAGGGCTCCTTAACCTGTAGAAGAGATATAGATGAAGAACATTAGTTCTTCACATACTACGTTCATAATGAAAGAAAGAAGAAAAATAGAAGAACTTGATGTTATTCACGTACCTGTGAAGTTCGATTGGTCAAATAGGTTTAGGGTTCGGCTGTCAAGAGTCTTTATAGGATTTTGGGAAATCCTATTAGGGTTAGTGATTGTGTGGAAGTAATACTTCCTTGATAGAGTCCTTACCACCTTTTAACTCTTTCTAATACTTATCCGTTACCCTGGATAAGCTCCCGTGTCGAACGGAACTCGAATGGAATTAACGACCTAGGTCAGGGCGTCGATTCCTGAATTGACGACCTGGTTCAGGTCGTTTCTTAAGAAGCGCCTGATATGAAGGTGTTCTTTGTTTTAAAACACGCCCAAGCTAGGGGCGTTTCTTGGCCTTACCCTTTTTGACGTTGGAATTTGACGCCGTTTGGTGAGGGCGTCACTTCTTGAGTCACGCCTTAACTAGAGACGTTTATAATTTAAATAGCGCCTTTATCCGAGGCGTTATTTTATATTGTTTTATTTATCTAATTATTTGATTTATTTTTAAAATCTTTATTATTATTAATATTTTATCAGGGTTGCTACACCCTCCCCCACTTAAAAAGAATTTGGTCCCCAAATTCAATTGCATATTATGTATATACGTGGAGAGTGTAGATCATATACCTCTTAGAATAACTCAGGAAATCGTTTCTTCATAGATTCCTCGGTCTCCCATGTTGCTTCATGTTCAGAATTCTTGTTCCATTGCACCTTGAGCATGGGAATAACCTTATTCCTTAGAGCTCGTATTTCACGATCTAAGATCTTCATAGGCTTCTGTTCATATGTGAGATCTTTCTGGATCACCAGATCTCCATGTTCAATAATATGCGATGGATCGTGCACATACTTCTTCAACATAGATATATGAAATACATTATGTACCTCGGACAATTGAGGAGGCAACGCGATGCGATAAGCAACCTCGCCAACTCTTTCGAGTATCTCAAATGGTCTGATGAATCTTGACGTAAGCTTGCCCTTAACACCAAATCTTCGTATGCCACGTCCAGGCGATATTTTAAGAAATACATGATCTCCAACCTGGAATTCAAGATCTCTTCTTCTTGTATCAGCATAAGCCTTTTGTCTGGTCTGAGCAACTTGCAATCTTTCTCTGATTACTTGTATCTTCTCAGTTGTATCCCTTACCATGTCTGGACCTAACAGTTGTTTCTCTCCAACTTCGTTCCAGCATAAGGGTGATCGGCAACTCCTTCCATATAAAGCTTCGAAAGGTGCCATTTGGATACTAGCTTGGTAGCTATTATTATATGCAAATTCCACTAGTGGCAAATGTTCATGCCAGCTTCCACCAAAGTCAATGATGCAAGCTCTTAGCATATCCTCAACAACTTGATTAGCTCTCTCGGTCTGACCATCCGTTTGTGGGTGAAAAGCAGTACTAAAGTTGAGCCTTGTTCCCAACGAATGTTGTAATCCCTTCCAAAAATGAGAAGTGAAACGGGGATCTCTATCAGACACGATTGAGACAGGAATTCCATGTAACCTGACTATTTCCTTGATGTATAGTGTAGCTAGTACATCTATTGACCATCGGCTTTTTATTGGCAAAAAATGCACCGATTTAGTTAATCGGTCAATGATAACCCAGATTCCATCATGTCATCCTTTTGATTTAGATAATCCCATGATGAAGTCCATACCAGTATCCTCCCACTTCCACTTAGGAATATCTAGAGGATGTAGTTTTCCAGCAGGCTTTTGGTGTTCTGCCTTGACCTGTTGGCATGTGAGACAGCGATATACATAGTCTGCTATTTCTCTTTTCATATTAGGCCACCAAAAGTTCCTCTTTACATCTTGATACATTTTGGTTGATCCTGGATGAATAGTGTACCTTGATCGGTGAGCTTCATCTAAGATCTTCTTCTTTAATTCCAGACAGTCGGGTATACAAGTTCTACCTTTGAATAATAATCTTCCATCAGAAGCTAATTGGAAATCAGATTGTCCTTCTAATCTGCCCTGGATTTCTACTAATATAGGATCATCATCCTGAAGTGCCTGTATCTCAGATAATAAATCTGACTGTATGCTTACATGAGATAATGTGACATACCTAGCTTTCGTGTCCATGCTTATATTGAGCTCGGAGAACTGTTCTAGTAACTTCCATTCTCGTATCATACAATTGGCTATCACCACTCTTGGCTTTCGACTAAGGGCATCAGCAACATAATTACCCTTTCCGGGATGATATTGTATATTGAAGTCGAAGTCCTTGAGATATTCCAGCCAGCGTCTTTGTCTCATGTTTAGCTCCTTTTGTGAAAATAGATATTTGAGACTTTTGTGATCGGAGTATACAGTAAACTGCACTCCATATAAGTAGCGTCTCCATATCTTTAGGGCAAATACCACCGCGGCCAGTTCTAAGTCATGGACGGGGTAATTCTCCTCATGCTTCTTTAGTTGACGAGAAGAGTATGCTATGACCTTCCCTTGTTGCATTAAGACACACCCGAGGCCAATGCCAGAAGCATCTGTGTAGACCTCGAATTTCTCTCCTTCTATCGATAGAGCTAACACCGGAGCTGTGGTGAGATGATCTTTGAGAGTTTGGAAACTTCTTTCACATTCCTCACTCCATTCATATCGGATCTCCTTGCGAGTTAACCTTGTAAGGGGCACGGCGATCTTGGAGAAGTCTTTGATGAATCGCCGATAATAGCCTGCAAGGCCTAAGAAACTTCTGATCTCGCTAGCATTGGTTGGTTTTTCCCAGTTTCTAACAGCTTCGACCTTTGACGGATCTACTGATAATCCATCTTTTGAAATCACATGTCCTAGAAAAGCCACTTCTTCAAGCCAGAATTCACACTTGCTGAGTTTTGCATATAATTGATTTGTCCTCAAGACTTGCAATGTCATCCTCAAATACTTTTCATGTTCTTCCTTAGTCTTGGAATATATCAATATATCATCAATGAAGACTACTATGAATTGATCCAAGTAAGGCCTGAATATGCTATTCATTAACTACATAAAGGCAGCAGGGGCATTGGTTAGTCCAAAAGGCATAACAACAAATTCATAGTGGCCATACCTGCTTCTGAACGCAGTCTTATGAATATCTTCATCCTTGATCATTAACTGATGGTATCCCGATCTAAGATCAATCTTTGAAAAATATTTGGATCCTGAAATTTGATCAAATAACTCATCGATTCTCGGCAGTGGATACTTGTTCTTGATAGTAAGATGATTCAACTGTCGATAGTCGATACACAATCTCATGGATCCATCCTTCTTCTTTACAAATAAGACTGGTGCTCCCCACGGGGAAATACTTGGTCTAATAAACCCTTTTCGAATTAATTCCATCAATTGCTCCTTCAACTCTTTGAGTTCAGTAGGGGACATTCTATATGGTGCCCTTGAAACAGGACCAGCACCAGGGACTAAGTCAATGGTGAAGGCCACATCCCTTTGAGGGGGTAATCCCGGCAACTCTTTCGGAAACACGTCCGGGAATTCTTGTACTACTGGAATGTCTTCTAGCTTAGTGTCCTTTTTTTCCTTAACTGTGACAAATGTAAGGAAAGCTGTACATCCTTTCCTGATGAGCTTGCTAGCTCGGAGGGCCGAAATAAGAGGGGAATTGCTCCGACTCTTGGGGCGAGTAAAGACTAATTCTGGAATATCTTTGAAAGCAATTTGGCTATTGCGGCAATCCACCGTTGCCTGGTATTTGGATAACCAGTCCGCTCCTAGTATAACATCATACTCCTTTAGATCGAGGCATATGAGATCTATAGGTAAATTCCTACCTTGAACTATTACCTCACAGTTTTGGTAGTGATGAGTAATATCATTTTCACTTCCAAGAGGAGTAGTTAGAACTATTTTTATCCATTCTGGTTCTAACGGTAACGGGTCAGCAAACTTCTTAGAAATAATGGAATGCGATGCACCCGTATCAAATAAGACATAAGCACTTTTGGAACAAACTGTTAATGTACCTTCTACCAGTCCACCTTCTTCTTGCTCGGTCTCCTTTATTGCATGAAGTCGAGCGTTCTTTGTCACCGGGCGTTTACCGTCACCGGCTTGGTCATTCATTAATGGACAATCGGGAATCCGATGTTCGCGACTCCCACAATGGAGACAAGCTCCTAATTTCCTCCAGCATTCTTCTGTCTTGTGACCAGCCTTGTCACAATGCTTGCACACTACATTTGAAGGGGTAGTGGTGATAGAGAAGGGCTTGGATTTCTTGAACTTGGAATCTTGAGAGGATGAACCTCCATTATTGGGCCTCTTCTTAAAGTTGGGTTTGAAAGAACCCGAACCTGTGACTTGCTCCTTCTTGTCCTTTCCACGGATCCTATCAGATAGTTCCGTGGCATCTTCAAGTAATTGAGCTCGGCGCACGATTTCGGAATAAACTTGGATATCCATCGGCGCCAGTTGAGTGATATAGTGGGGCCTAAGCCCATTAAGAAATCTACGGGCTTTCATCTTCTCCGTGCTAATAAGATGCTTAGCATATCTAGACAATCTGGAGAACTGAGCTTCATAATCTGCTAATGATAAAGATCGTTGCTTTAATGCAGCGAATTCTGCAGCCTTCTTTTCTTGGACTCGGTCCGAGAAATATTTAGTATTGAAGTATTCCACAAATTCTTCCCATGTTACTTGAGTAGGATCGATGGTTGCTTCAATAGACTCCCACTAGCATCTAGCATCTTTCTCTAACTGGAATGTAGCTAATAGAACTTTGTCCTGATCCGTGCATTGCATGACACGGAATATGCGTTCGGTTTCCCGAACCCAATGCTCGGCATCGTCCGGATCGGTCGATCCCATGAACTTCGGGGGATTCATACTCTTAAATGCTTGGTGTAAGCTTCCAGCTCGTGGAGCACCACCTTGTGCTACCTGTTGTAGCACTTGAGTCATTCCTTGAAGGGTACGCTGCATGTTGCGCCATTGAGCACGTTCGGCAGCCATTATCCTACAATTACAATAACTACATTAGTACGTGACTACATTTTGAAACCAGTACTCTATTTTTAACTTTAACCCTTGGTTCTACCCAATCTCACTGGTAAAAGGTTTATACTTATCCTTGGACTTGGGTTTTTCCTAGGAATTGAATACCCTAGGCTCTGATACCACAAAAACTATCACGCCCCGAGCGCGGAAGATACCCGGATATGCGCGACGAGTTTATATCAATCATGTCAATCAGAGTGGTCGTGTATTCGACACAAAGACAGAGATGCACAAAATAGCAAGATAACCCAATCCTTTATTTCATAATGGATAGACGATTACAAATCCAATACTCTGGTTAATAAAAAGAAAAGTACATAGTTGACTCAAGAAAATAGGAAAAAGACTAGATGACACTTGAGCAGCTCTATCACTTTCACTCTTGACCATTCCCATCCGATTGACTTCCATCGTCGTCGGACTTACCTGAAAAGTAAAAAGGGACAAACGAAATGAGCGAACGCTCAGTAGAAAATTATATCTCAAGTACTAGCAAGGGGTTTAAGTAATTACATTTTCATGAATGCAATGAAGCTATGCATGCTCACATAAAACGACAAGATAGAGAGAATGTAATATCAAGGAATTAAGATGGACAAATCATGAACTTTCAATAAGATAACAAGACATTTGAGATATTCAAGCAAGTACATTTAACAAGTCATGTCAAGAACTTTGGCTATCATGTAGCAAGCAAGTAAATTACCCTTTTTCGGGCCACGCATTTCATGTCAAGTCAAGTACGATTTCAAGCACAAGATTTATGTGGAATGTCCAATCTAGAAAGTAAAGTACTCGGTATAATGCCAGATACCTTATCATTTTAACTCCCATGGGCACAAGTACTTTCGGGTGCTCCTCCCAGGATCAGATCGGGCCCTATATGCGCAGGCATTTATCATGTGTTTTGACATCCACTCTTATATATATAGCCAATTTTTGAATTTCAATAATCAAGCTTGTAGACATGTATGACAACTTTGACAGAATGGAGTCAAAAAATATGACAAAGGACATAGAATGGCGATAATAACGGTATAATCACGATATCGATAAAACTAGGTAGAATATGGTTCCCTTAACTTGGGTACCATGACAAATCAATATGGACATTCTTTATATAGAATTGAAGTCCACATGAACAGTATATCAAAGGTAAGATACCCTCATTCTTATCATAGAATTGAGGTTTACAAGAATGACATGATATGGCATGATATCATCATCCCATTAAGAATTTCTTATGATATACTCTTTGTATAATCATAAGGGCCGGTATACCATGTTTCTTTAGATTGACATGGCAAAGATCGTGTAATGGGTTTTTAGGGTACAACCAGCTCAGTCGACCTTGAGGGAATCCAAGGTATGAGAAGTCTTACGGAGGTCTCTATGACTAACTCGCTAGTCCAAAGGAACGGAATGTCCAATGGAGAGCTTGTATGTCAATGAGAATTGAGTGTGATCGATAAAACAAATGTGAAACGTGGGACTATATTCACGGAGTGGAGAATAGTGCCGATATATATATTATATAACATATGAAACCATCGGTTAACAGAAACAGTGGAAAATCAGGTTTACAGTAAAGTAACGACTTAAGCAGAGTCGTTTATCAAGTAATTAACGCCTAACAGCAGGGCGTTTACACATGTTTCTATTTTTTTTCATAATTTCAATATTTCATTAATTTATCTAAAACGCGGCGTTTCTTTGCAATGAGACGACTACAGTAGCATGCGTCCTTTTTATTTACAATATTTTACAGAACATATTTATTTTCAGAAATTATCAAAAATGCGCCCTTGGCAGGGGCGTTAATCATTAAATTCTTATTTTTTTACAGAATATATTGTTCGGGATTTTAACATAAACGCGCCCTATGAAGGGGCGTTACTTTTCAATTCACGACCTAGTATCGGGCGTTAGTCCAATGAAAGACGACCTAGCCACGGTCGTGAATTCAAGAAATACCATGAATTTTCATGGGCAGTAATAATTTCAGGATAATAGAATTCATGGAGAACGAATGTATGGTCATGACAATAAAATTAACAGGTTTGAAGACATATGATCATGCATTATTGTAGAATCATGATTTCATAGATAATCAATTCTTAACATGGGTGATTAATGATTAAATGAAATTAACGCCTGTGTACAGGGCGTCAAATCTAAAATTGACGACCTGATCAAGGTCGTTTCTTTACAAGTAGCGCCCTTGTTTGGGTCGCGTATTTCAAAATCACGCCCTTGGTAAGGACGTTCCTTTCAAAAATTCAACAGAAACGTTTAAAACTTAGGAAAACTATATGCAGGTGTATGCTCATATGATTTCACTACGATTCTTATATACTTTGGGCTACATACTTGAGAAAATCCTACCTTAAGATAGTCGATTGAAGATGAACGTGAGGGATTTTAACTAGAAGAAGATGTTGCTCTGTTAAATTTTCTGAAGCTTCTGTAGCAACAAAGTCACAGCAACCTAGACGAAGATGGATGACCTACAGAGGATAGAATACGAAGGTATTATGCTTCGTAATAACTTAACAGAAGATAAAGGAGGAGAATAACTTACTGGTTCTCCTAGGAAGACAGGGCTCCTTAACCTGTAGAAGAGATATAGATGAAGAACATTAGTTCTTCACATACTACGTTCATAATGAAAGAAAGAAGAAAAATAGAAGAACTTGATGTTATTCACGTACCTGTGAAGTTCGATTGGTCAAATAGGTTTAGGGTTCGGCTGTCAAGAGTCTTTATAGGATTTTGGGAAATCCTATTAGGGTTAGTGATTGTGTGGAAGTAATACTTCCTTGATAGAGTCCTTACAACCTTTTAACTCTTTCTAATACTTATCCGTTACCCTGGATAAGCTCCCGTGTCGAACGGAACTCGAATGGAATTAACGACCTAGGTCAGGGCGTCGATTCCTGAATTGACGACCTGGTTCAGGTCGTTTCTTAAGAAGCGCCTGATATGAAGGCGTTCTTTGTTTTAAAACACGCCCAAGCTAGGGGCGTTTCTTGGCCCTACCCTTTTTGACGTTGGAATTTGACGCCGTTTGGTGAGGGCGTCACTTCTTGAGTCACGCCTTAACTAGAGGCGTTTATAATTTAAATAGCGCCTTTATCCGAGGCGTTATTTTATATTGTTTTATTTATCTAATTATTTGATTTATTTTTAAAATATTTATTATTATTAATATTTTATCAGGGTTGCTACACCTCTCAGCAAGAGTGGCCTCGGCCTCCTCGGCTCGCGCTGTCGCTCGCGCAAAATCTGCATCCCGCTCGGCCCGATCTGTCGATGGCTGTGAGGAAGAGGACGGTGCGTTTGTCGCCTGGCGCTGGGCTCCCTCGGCATGCTGCATACAGGGGCATGTCAGTTTCATAGCATGGCATTTTTAAGTCTAAGGTTGAGTGAAACTTACCAGGAGGTCTAGGGAACACTGGAACTCGTCCCGCTGCTGGACCGTGGAGTGGAGCAACCCCTGAAGCACCGCAATCAATCCCTGGGGGTCAAGCTGCATGTAGAGTGTCAATCATTAGCATCATAATCATAAGCATTTGTAGAAAGCATGAGTCTAGAGGCATACCGATCGTCGCGCGCCACGGAAGACCTGGTCTCCCTAGCATCGGGCGTAGGCCTTCAGGTAGGCCTCGTCACTATCAGCTCGGGCCGCCCGCCCCTGCCTTGTCCAATGCTGGATCTAGTCTGCGGCCCGAGTGATCCAGTCAATCTCTGTCGTGAGCACGCGTGTGTGGCGTCCCACGTGCTCCTCCGATCGCTCTCTCACCGGGAACTCCACCTCTGGCTGGTGGACGCCCAGCGTCCTCATGATTAACCGGTAGTGGAGTGGCTCGATGACGTTCAGGCAATGAAGCCAGATGTCTCGGCCCGCATACGCCAAGGCTGCCACCACCCATGGCTGGCCCTCGTGTCCCTCTCCCTGGTACGGTGTGCACCGGACTTGTCAAGTAGGCCAATTGCATTAGTGTCCAAGCATATAGTCGCATTTGTAGAGTTCAAGTATAGGTCTTATTGATGCATAGGGTAGAGTGTTGAGATCATCCTGGATCGTCCGCACCTGGCGTCTCAAGGACCCCACCCCTCTCACTACCATCCACCGCCTCGCGATGGGCACCCGATCGGGGTATACCTCCTGTCCCCTCCCCAGTCCGGGGAGGTACATGTAGGCCCACACTTGCATCAAAAATGTCAGCACATAGCATTTCAAAAAATCATATAGCAATCGCACAAATCATTTTTATGGTTCAAAGCTTACCTGGAGCAGTGGGGAAAATTCGCCGAGCATCGTGCGCCGGTTGGTCGAGCTCAAGGTGTCGAAGAGGAAGGCAAGTACTGCTGCACCCCACGTGTACTCTTCGACCTGGTATACCTCCTCAAGAAGGGGCAGATGTCTGCAACTCACTCCGTCCGCTCTGGTGGCGAACAACAGCTTCCCGAAGAACAACATCAGGAATCGCCGTAGTACCACGTCTGCCTCTGGTCCTGGCTCGACCGCTACCACTCCCGTGCCCGGTCCGTCAATCACCCCAGGTGCTACTTTGGCAGCTCCCCAACTGCGATCCCAGCTTTTCTCAAGCCCAAGCTCTCCTGCAGCCTCGCTCGTGGTAGTATCGTCGAGTGTCACTCCAGCCTCAGAAGCTCCAATCCCAGCAGTCGCTGGGCCAGCTCCCGGTAGTCTGTCAAAGTCCTCCCGCTCACTGGCACGCCGTGCACCCACAACCCGGTGATGCGCGCCATGTCCTCTAGTGTAGGGATCATATGACCCCATGGGAACAGAAACGCGCGGCTGACCAGATCCCACAGGTCACGCAGCGCGTACAGGAGGGTGGTGTCCAGCCTCGTCACCTCCATGCCCAAGAACTCAGCAAACCCCATGGCGGCCAGTCGCTCCCTCTGAAACTCCGGCAGTGCCAAGTACACTACTCGGACCTGGAGCCATGAGATCAGTGTCTGGCATTTTTCCTGCATACATTCAACATTTTAGGTCAGTCATTCATTTTCATAAGTCATGCATTGCACATAAATAAATTAAAAATTTAAAAAAATGTAGTCTGTTGAGAAGGCGGCCATCACAGGACCGTTTCTATCCCTCTAACGGTCTTCTGTTGTCCGTTTGAAATCCCCAAAGGTCCCTATCAGACCATTTTCATTTTCCAATAGACCTCTTCACTAATCTGGGTCCGAACGGTCATCCTCTGACCATTTTGTCTAAATTGGCGGTCTGTTGGAGACCGTTTAGTGCTCTGAGTGGCCTAGTGTGGCCCGTTTCATCCTTCATGAGTCGATTCTCACTTTACGGTCTTTTGAAGACCGTTTTTGTTCCTCGGCGGTCTAGTCCAGACCGTGTCAACCCTTAAAGGTTGGTTCTTATCTAGCGGCCTTAGGCGGACCGTTTCTACCCCCAGCGGTCCCTATTAGGGCTGTTTCTTCGCCTCCGCAGCAGACGACATTCACCCATCCCCCCATTTGTTAGAAATGACCCTAGAGGCCTTATAACTATCCCTAGGGGTTGGTGTGACCCTTGTTTTCCCCGTCCAAACCCCATACATTCATCGAAATGTGAAAATGGGGGAGGTTTTGATCATGGCCTACCTCGGTCGATGAGGCTCCTTTGGCCGGTTTCTCGGTCACCGCCGCTCCCTCTTCAGCCCCTTGTGGTATCACTACCTCCTCGGGTCCTCCCCCGGCCGGGGGAGGCTCTTCTCTCTTGGTCGTGGCCGGTGGCGGGGCTACTTCTCCGACGGGTTCTCCGGTGGGTCCATCGACGGTGGTACACTTCCCTCTCCTCTGGCCATCCAACGTGAATATCGCTTCAACGCCTGCCTCTTGAGCCGCATCAGGAGTGCCCGTGTGAAGGTTAGGAAGAGGGAGCAAGGGGAGGAGGAGAGAGTTCGATGGAAGGACGGCGATGGGCTTCGGTCATGGGTGTGGAAGTGGGGAAGACGAGGGAGACGAAGGAGGAACGGTTTCATTTTTTTTGAAACCGACGTCTATGCGGCGGTCTCACAACTAGCCGTTTTTAGTTTATAGGCGATCATGCAGCAACCGTTTTTATAATCATAACCACATTTTTTTGTGACGAATCACATTCCATGAGACAGTCAGTTTCTAACCGTTATTTTCTCATACGGTCCTCCCTCTGACCGTTTAAGTGCTGATACTTAGAATTAAAATCCTGCTGATCTGTGCGGTCAGATTTGTGATCGTTTATTTTGTCAGGTGGTCTGGATGGGACCGTTTCAATGTGGCCTTTGGGTCTAAAGAACATATGCTGTTAGTTGCCTAAATCCAAATGTTTTGGCTACATAATGTGCGTGATTGATAACTTTTGTGGCTTGACTAGCTTATTCCCTGATATAAATATTGCAAAATCTTTTCATGACCTCTTGCAGCATTGTTACATACTTCGGCCGGTCAGGTAAGTCAGGTAAGTATTCTACATCTTTTATCCCGTAATGCATTACTATATGGTATCTATGTTATATTATCTCGAGAACCAGCTGGCCATTCATGTGTTCTGGGATCTGATGTTCCCCTTTACCAAAAATGATGATGATCCAGGTGCACATGTTTAATCGTTGGTTAGGCCATTAGGTTGGAGGAATTAGGGGACGACGGTTCTATCCTGCACGACGTGGTTGCAGATAGTGTCCCGACTCTTATTAATTTGATCTAGCAATATTATTCTCGAGTATCTTCTATTTTATCTTTCTTTGCATTCATTTTTATGATTTCTTTTATTTTAGCCCAACATGCATCATACGCATTTTTGAGCATTCATGTCCCCTAATATGTCTGAAAATGTCTTGCTGATAATGGGTAATTATGCGTTCATGGTCTTGGGTGAGGAAAAGTGTTCCATTCAGAGTTGGAAGGTCTTTTCTGGTCTGTTCACTTGGTTTGATCGATTGAGAGTCCCTGTCTGGAGTTTAGTCTGCTCTCTTTTATTTTCCGTTACTGCTTATTATGATCCTCTCATTGGCCCGTGGATTGTGCCCCCTGATGAGGTTGATCATGTTTTCACCTTTCGTTTATTTTAGGTAGTTCCTCTAGGGGCTGGTGTCATTTTTAGTCCGATCGTTCCTTGTGTTTAGTTCGGAGTTTTCCGGAAGATTCCTATCGCTCATTGGCTAGAAACAAGTGTCGTTTACCTTAACGCCCGCTTTTCAGTCTGCTCTGTTGCATTTCCGCTTCATCTCCATGTTTCCATTGCACCTTTGCTTCACCTCCACTCGCTCCCCTGCAAAGAGGACGTTAAGGAGGGGTATCTGTTGACACCCGTTTTATACCTTTGAGTTGGGTTATTTTCTTACCTTTATTTATGATGTCCTAAGTTGTCCATTACTCATTGGGCCATTTTTAGATGGTTTTGGGCCTATTTTGTGGGTCACTCTCTCCCTGGCTGGGCTTGCTCACATAACTTCTCGAATTTGGGCTTAATGAGCATATTCATCTCTTCTATTTTATTTTCCAACGACCACCTTAATCATGGTCTCACGATAGGTCGTTTATGGAATTAGGCGGTCTATTGGATGACCGTTTGTTTGAACATGCGTCGACCTGGCTCTTCCATGTGTCGACCTGTCCTTTTCTGTGTCGACCTGTTGTTTTTTGTAAACGGTCTCACGATAGGCCATCCCATAAATACGGCGGTCTCCCGAGAACCGTTTCTAGTTGGCGGGAAACTCAGTTTGACTTGCTCTTTGGATAAATGGGCATATTTATCTTGATTTTTATTTTCTAATGACCAGGAGAATAGCGGTCGGTAGATGGGCCGCTTATCATCTTGGGCGGTCTATCGATGGACCGTGTTTCTGAACCGAGATTCCTGCATCGACGAGTGGTTTCTTTCTCAATCCGTGGTTGAAATGGTTCCTTCATCCATGAATTTCTTTGCAGATTCTTAGGCAAATCGATCGCCGTTTGATCTTGATAAGAGTTGGGAGTATTATCTCCAGTTTATTCAACATAATCCAAGTCTAATTCCCGCCCAAAAGCCCTCCATTCGAGCTAGGGTTTCAAGGGTCTATAAATAGAACCCTTGGCTCATGGCCGCGAGGGGGGAGACCTGAAGTTCGCGTGGAAGTGCTGCCGCATTCCTGAGCGAAGTCCAGCTAGAGAGAAAGGCTTTCTACGTTCTCTAAGCCTTCGGTCTAGGGAGTAGTCCATTTCCTTCGTGTTTTTGAGTCATAGCTTAAGTCTTTTTTGGCCATTATTTTAGTCATTTCATCATCATTCCCTTTCATTTTTTTTCACATTTTTCACTGGCATTCTAGCATCTTTACACCCTCCTATCGTTTTCCACTCCCCATAGGGGTTAAAAACCCAAACCCCCAGGTATTTCCCCTTTTAATGATGTGTTCCCTTCATCGTTCCCATTTATAGATATTGCACTTTAATAAACTAATTTGGGTCATTTTTCTTTTGTCATTTGTGTTGTCTTGCAGGTCAACAGGTATTTCAGCACGAGGCCCATCCCTCCTGGCCAACCGGAAGGGGTGGAGGATTGAGTTCCCCGGCTCGGGATCTGGAAGCTTTTGTGGTCTAACTCCGACCGTTTACTTGGGATAGCGGTCTTCCTCAGACCGTCTCTCCTGTGAATGCGGCCGATTGAAGACCGTCCAAGTCCTGCGCCTGAGTCTTCTTCTCGTGCTCTGTTTCAGTGCTGGTAGCGGCCTATCGTCTGGCCGTTTTCACCCTTAAGCGGTCATCAGAAGACCGTCTTCATCCTGCACCAGCGCTGTTGTTTTTGGTTTGGCGAGTGTCTTCATCCGTCTCATTTTCCAAGGTACGTAGTGCATTTCTCTTTGCGCTGGGTATCTTGGTGGCGATCACGATCTTATTATGTGCGTGAGTGGTTGATTTCATTGTGATATTTATTTCTCCACGTGTCGCATTTAGTTCCATATTAGTTACATCCATTCACTCACACACACGCATCTTTGTTTAGATTAAAAAGATATCTACATTTGCGATAGACCAAACTCCTTGGGAGGAGTACACCGAGGTCGAGCTTCGATTTCAAACGTACTCATGGTACATCTACGCGCCACGGGAGGGGTGGAACCCACCCATGGGCTATCGGACGTGACGCACCTAGCAGCCTATTTGGCGTACTGGCTGGCGACCTTCGTAGACCCGCACGGGGAGGATGGATTGCTGAGGGTCGAGTTGCTGTGGCCTGCGTGCCTGCAAGCAGAAGGGCAGAAGTTGGCTCTAGCTCCTGTAGCGTTAGCCAACATGTATCAGGGGCTGGGAGTGCTGGTGGTGCATCCAGCACTACGCGAGAGGAGTTTGCTTTTGCCGACCCACAACCTCAGTGTGTGGGCCGGGCTGTTGTTCTCGGGGGACCGTGGTGAATCAGGCGGCGCCCCTACTGTTTAGCTTCACCGGCCAGCTAGACGAAGACGTGGTTGCACAACTAGAGGGAGCTAGGAGAGCCCTATCTTACCTGCCCAGCAGGGGCAAGGAGGGGCTACCTTTTGACTGTGCTACTAGGGATTCTCGCCTTATCTTGGTGCCATCGAGTGGTGGGGCGGCCTGTGCCCTACCTTACTAGGGGGAGCCAGACGCAGCGTTGTATACAGAGTGGGTGATGAGCACCTGACTGGCGGTACTGGCACTGCATCGGTCCGTGATGAGCTGCTTGGAGCCGTACTATCTGCACAGGTTCGCCCGGAACTTCCGGTACGACCAGGGGATCCCGCTGAAGAAGGAGTTCCCATTAGCGGGTCGACAATATAGGGGCCAGGATACCCACTTGCTAGCAGCAGCGTGGTGGGACTTTTACTATCGTTGGGAGCCGGAGCGACTACCGACACCAGGGCTGGGGCGCCGAGGATGATTCGACGTCCATTATGCCAAGTTGTGGTACGAGCACAACCACTTGTACCTGCAGAAGGCTTCGGCGATCAGGAAAGCCGAGGAGGATCATCTTCTGAGGGAGGATCCACCTCCTATTGCCCTGGACGAGGACTATCTGAGGACCCGCTGCTCTCGGATCCACCGGGAGGTAGTACGGCTGGCACAACAGCGACCCCGGGGGCAGCCGGGGTTCGTTATCTACGGGACGAGGCGGTGGCGTGGCGTTGAAGCCCCTGAGGTAGGTGCGGGAGGCACCTGTAGATACGGGAGTTGGGGTGTCTCGCTCGAGGGCACCGAGGACTTGGTGGGCCCAATTCCTGGCCGATTGCGGCTTCGGGAAGAAGGGCTCGCTGGACCGGGTGCTCCTTGAAGGGAGCTTTTTCGACATGATGGTTGACGACTGGAGACGCCACATCGGCTAGGCGATAGGGTCAGCCGGGCCCGTGGAGTTCGTGTCCCATATCAAGTGTGCTTACACTCTAAGGGACATCAGGGAGGCGGTCGCGAGCGCCGCCCGAGCAGTGGGGTTGAAGCTGGAGCAGCTGGTTCCTTTGCCGTTGACCCCATTCGCGGCCTCAGGTGGGACCTCTTCTTTAGTATGTTGTCTCCGCTTTATTGTTTTTTGGGGTATGTGGCTGAGACGTTATACATGGCTGTGTTTTGTTGACAGGCTCTGCGGTGGAGGGAGATCACCCCTCCACAGAGACATCTTCTGGGAGTGGAGACGGGGGCCTTCAGCCTAGGTGTAAGCGCCCTCTGGTAGAGATCGGAGTAGTGGAAGCTGGCGAGTCCTCTCGGGGACCGAAGGCTGGCCAGCATATCGAGGCAGAGTCGGCTCTAAGTAAGCACCGTATTTGCCTCCTTGTTTCTTATTGGTTTAGCCTTTATGATTAGCTAATCATGTACTATTGGGTTTGTTTCTGGTAGCTCCACTAGAAACCGGAGTGGAGGTGGCCTTCTCGCCCCCCCAAAAGGTCGACCCATTGCCTGATGACGGGGTCGAGTGCGAAATAGATGTGGAGGGGTTCCTTCGTGTGATGGACGAGGTTGCCCCAAATATCGGGACTTTCCCTGACTTCGAGTCATGGAAGGCCTCGGAGGATGCCCGGCTAGGTTAGGATTTCTAGGATCGGGCATGTTCCGCTTGTAGCTGTGTTTGCTTCTAGAGACTAATGCAGTCACATGTATCATGCAGAGGTGGCTAGGATGTCAGGGACCGCGGCCCTTTATGAGGCACAGGGTGAGGTGCCCCTGCCAGTTGGAGGGCAGGAACCAGCAGCAACCCGGGATGGCTCGGGTAAGTGTTGCATTGCTATAGAAGGAATTGCCCTCTCGTTGTCACGTATTTGTCAGACCGGAGTTGTTGACTGTGTTTGTATTGCTATTTGTCAGGTGAGGTTCCGGCTGCCACTCTAGAAATGATCCAGGAGCTAGTCAGTACTGACCCATCAATGTCCCTCCCCTCTTTCGAGGGAGAGCCAAGAGCGGTGGGCGCCTCGATCCCATCCGTTACCGGGGGTGCGCCTAGCTTGCTACAGCAGCTGTTGGCTGAGATGCCCCTCCCTCCTTTACCAGCCATGCTGTCTGCCTGCACAGTAGGACTGGTCGGGTCTTCTAGCATGGGACCCTCAGGTACGTGACTGGGAACTTAGACACTTGTGGCAGGCTTTTAGGTTGCCCGTTAATGCTAAGCTTCCGTTGGCGTTGGTCACAGGTACTTCTTCACCTTTAGAGGAGGGTGAGCTTCCCCGTGACATGACTGACGCATCGGAGGAAGGGCCTACTGCGGCGGCTTTGACTGGGGGCAACGAGGAGATCGTCGACATTGAGAGGGTCTCGGAGGGGAGTGCCCCGGCTGGTGAGTTTCTTGTTTCAAACCCTTAACTGGAAAGTTGCCTTTGTACGAGGTTGGATTATGTGGTGACCTCGTTTGCTTTGTTGACTTGTAGGGGCCTCTTGATGCGACATGCCTAAGGATGATGATGCTCTGATACCAATTTGATGAGACACGACCCCTCGGACCTAGAATTGCAAGCAACCGAACCGAACGGCAGACCCACTCAAGCGGGTTCACCCGCGTCGCGCACACCCTGGTCCGTAGGCGGACCGGCGATGATGGGGAGGGTCCGAGGTTGGACCTCAAGGTTCCAAGGGTATGGCCAGCTAGGGATGGTCCCCAATGGGCCAGGGATGCCCAATTTCAAGGGCGGCCGGCACGCCGAGGGCGTGGGTTGTAGTGTCACACTCTCAACTCACTCCGCAATGTTCACACAATTCAATGGCGTTTGAGATCGGGCGCTCACCTCACTGTCGCCGGTCAACTAGAAACAATACTAAGACAAGCAAAAGTAAAACCAGTAGAGGAAGTGGCCAGAAGCTCACCTGATCGGCGTGAGGATGCCGATCCTGGCCGGAGATGAGGGCGAGCGGGGAAGCGTGGGCTATCCGCACGCCGCGCCGATGACGCTTCGGCCGCTTACCTGCTAGTATAATCACTACGCCCTCACAGAGGGGGTGGACTAGGGGTGGGGAAATGAGGTTACAAACCAAACACTACCTCCACGTAGGGAGGGGCGCTAAGCTGGCCAGGCGGGGAAAGGAGTTATGCTTGATTAGCGCCGATGAAGCACCCCGCCGAATCTGCCCAGGTCTGGGACAGCAGGATAGGGGGTCAGTGTAGTCGTCGCTGTGCGCTCCTCCGAACTCAGAATTTGATGAGACAAGCACTGAAACGACGCGGACGGATCCAGGCATGTCTGTGAATTTTTGTGGGCAGTCCTGAAGTCGTCACCGGCTGGGGCAGGCTCTGGAACAGGGCCCTTGCGCTCAGATTTGTACTGTTCCGAGGGTGCAGCAGCAGATGGATGTAGTCACCACGACCGCTCCTGAAGTCCGATTGATGCGAGACCAAGTCGAGGACGACCGTGGACGAGTCTTCTTCGAGCAGCAACCAAGAAAAGCACCAGACGATGTTGGGGTGGCGAGGAGGAGTCCGTTGAGTGAGGGGGGGTCAGGGAAGGACCTGAACGATCTGTTCTGCGCGCCCGGGAGAGAAAAATCGGAAAAGGCTCTTCCTGATGCCGAAAGGGACGCCGCTTGTTGTTGATGGTAGATGCCTTGCGGTAGCAGCTCTCGGCTAAGTGGTGCCTTCAGAAGTTGAGGGGTGTGGCCGTGGTAGCTTCTGCACTGCAGCTCTAGTCCAGGTTCTGGTCCCGGTTGCGCAGTCAGACGAGAATGGGCACCACGATCTGTAGTGAAGTCGGAACGATACAATTCCAGCTTGCCTGCGAAGAAGACTGGAAGACCTTTCCGGTGATGTATGGTGCACCTTCAGATGACATCGTACAGCACCGGGGAAGTCTCTGCAAGTTGGGCTCCAACTGCTGCCTGCGAACTGAGATGGATAGGGTGATGAAAGGTGATGGGAGACGGAGTAGATGGGGTGGGAAATGGGGTGGATGGGTGTGGGGGTGACACCTGACTATGTGGCGGTCTGTTAGGGGGTGATTCAAGGTGTGGGAAGGGCATAAAGGGGGCTGGGAGGTGGTCTAGCAAGTGGAGGGAGGGGGAGATGTGAATTTGGGTTGGGAAGGAGAGAGGGAGGAGAGATCTCTCCTTTGTTTTGAATGGTGGGTTAATGGAGGGGTTAATGGGGGCCTAGGGAATGGGAAGGGTTGCCTTGGGGAGGGGAAGGGGTGCTTGGGAGAAGGGATTCTCCTTTGGAAAATGAAAGGTTGTATGGGGAAGGGGAAAGGTTGCTTGGGAGGAGGGAGAGGTGCCTAGGAGAAAGGGATTCCACCTAGGGGTTGGAGGGGACTTAAATGGGAGGTATGGGGAAGGGGGAGGGGTCTTAATTAGAGGTGAATAGGGAGGAGAGAGAGTGAATTTTGAATTTGGGGGTGGGGAGGAGAGAGAATGGGGTTCGCCCCCTTTAGAGAGAGAGAGTGAGAAATAGAGAGAGAGAGAGCTAGAGAGAGAGGCACAAATTCTTGTGACAATTTTATCAATACTTCATTAGCCTCCAAATGAGGGATTGAGGTCCTATTTATAGGAATCCCACATTTTCACATAAGTCCCTGACTTTTAGACTACTAACACTTAACCAAGGGGAAGGGGGTGCCCCTGGGCCTAGCCCATATAATTGGGCCCATTAACCAACATAATGACTCTAGACTTAGGTAAATAGCTACCTAACCTCGGTATTGGACTCAAATAAAAGGAAAAGTAATGATAAGAAAATGAAAATTACATCATATGATTCAAAATATAGTGGCGGACAAGATGTAGCATAGCTGGCGAGCAGCTGGATCCTCGAACAAAGGGGAAAGCTGGTGATGTCCTCATCATACCCCCGGGATGCGGAGAACTCGACTCCGTCGAGTATGGGCCCACCGGGGGAGCGGTCCTCCAAAGCGGCTCAGGGCGACCCTCAACCTCCAAACTCAACCCGCATCTGCGACCAGGGGACGGTCCTTCATCCTCTCAAGGTGGCTGGGGCACACCCTCTTGCTGGCGATGGAACCCTGCTTGCATAGTATTGCCCCTATGTGCACACGTCGGGCTCTCAAGGCTATTTTGTGGTGGCTCTCCGGGGTGTCCCTCTTAAAGGAAGGTATAGGCTCAAAGCACTCACTAGGATCCACCGCGGTGCCCATATAGGGTGCCGGATCTGCCACGTGAGAAGTGGGGTATATCCCATAACCCATTGGTAAATTCAATCCACAAGCTGTGTTGCCAAAGCCATTAGGAACAGGGAAAGGTCCAAGTCCTCGTGCCCTCGAATGGGAGGTGACCCTAAGGTAGAGCCACTCCGATGCCATCATCACCAAATTGCCTACTTGAAATTCCAAGTGGCGCTCGCGAGCTCTTATCCGCTCTTTGTGAACCTCACCGCTTATTGCGAATTGCTTGCGTGTATGCGTATGCCATGTACTATGATGCGGTGTGGGTGTGAAGAGCTTGGTGTGTAAAGGTGGACCGGGGCAACCGTAAATTGACCTATCATGCTGTGATGCCATGTGGACCTTGATGAACTTAGGTGGACCGGGGCAACCACTAGTGGCCCTATCATGCATGGGCTTCATAACAATGGTGGGAGGGCCATGGTATCTGTAGGAGAACCTATCACACAAAGTGGTGATGAATGCCGGGGGACCTGGACACCCGTAGATGCTCCTAACATGCATATGATCAATGATGAATGAGGGAGGACCAACACATCCAAATGTGAGCCAGTCATGCATTGGGTCTAAAGTGTGCGTGACATGTATGAGATGACTGGGCTTACTAGCCCTACCAAATGATGCAAAATGTAGTGGCACATGCATTCCCATCCAAATGGTTTCTCTTATGTATATGGCTTGGTGTGAGAGTTTCCACTCATAGGGGTCAAAGGGGTCTAGGAAAATGGAGTGGGCTTGGTCCAATAAGGTCGGTTGGGGTAGGAAAAGGTTGGTGGTGAGTAAGGTGGGGGGGTATAGGAGGGGATTGAAGGGGTCATGGTAAGGGTCACCTAAGGAGAGGAACTCTAGGTCCTCATGGTCCTCACAACCATTTGATGGCGGACTCTCCTCCTCTAGTAAAGTGATTAGACCAAAGTTTTTTGTGGGATGGTCGGCCATGAATGGAGGACTAGATGTTCTACCCGAGACAAGCAACTCTAGTTTGTGGATAGCAACGGGCTCATCGGGTGTAGGGAGGAGTAAAAGAAGGTCGCTAGTGTAGCAACCCACAGTGTAAATAGAGGAGATGGATCCGACACATAGGTGTAGGAGGTCAAGGCTCCTAGGTCGGTCGGCTATTGTAGTCAACATGCCAGTTAGTTCCATTTGCCAAGCTATACCCTTAAGTAGATCCCCTAATGTTTCCACTTGATAGGATGATTGGATTGTGGTGTGATAGGTGGATAAGGGTATTATGGGGAGGTGTTGTTCCATGGAAGGGTAAGCAAGGGGCAGGATAGGGTGAGCCCGGTTTTCCACAAACCATCTAACCAAGGGCCCACTTATGATCAGTTCACTCCAAATTGGGGGTGGCATGAAAGGTGAAGTTTCTTCCTCTTTTTGGCCATGACTTTCCTCCAAGATGGGGAGTGGTTCTGGGGTGTTCCCTACTAGGGGGTCGGGTGTGGGGATCATGGTTTCCTCTACCAAAGAGGTGAGTAGGTCCTTTGTGGGTGGGGTGATGATGACTGGCATGTGGTGATCTTTGGGTGGTGGGTAATGGGGGACTTGGGATAGAATGGGGAGGGGTAGTAGTGGAGGCCTAGGTAGGGCATCTTGTAACTCATAGGGGAGGGTGCACCCAATTTGGCTCAATGAGTTTTCTTTGGGAAGGAATGAGTCCTCTTGACCCAATTGGGCTTCATATTCTTCTTCCCAATCTAGGGGAGCCTCATAGACTTCGGTCACCTCCTTAAGTTCCTTTTGGAAAGGGGTGGGAAGAGGATTTGTGGGTTGGGTGGTGGCCAATTTGGTTTGAATGGTGGTGGTGATCGGGGTTGGAATTATTTGGGGTGGTGGAGTTTGGGCCCTAAGGGAGGTCTTGGGTTGACTGGGAGGGAAAGGGGGAGTGAAGATCTTCTTAATCTCAATCCTCATCTCTTCCCATGGGTATCTGGGTCCTTTGGTTTCCCATCCAAATTCATCCCGAGGTTCCCAAGCTCTAGGGTCATGGTTCCTTTTTGTTTTGAGCCGGTCAAGTCGGGTGGTGAGGGTATAAAGATAGTTATGAATCTTGTTAGTGACAGTGTAAAATCGGTCCATGGATATTTGGGGCATCTCCCTAGGGTGGTCATGCAATGGAGTGATGGAAAACTTGATGCAAGGGAGACTCAATTGATAATGCCCTAGGACTAGACTCGTAGAGACAAGTCTAAAACTTGCTCTGATATCATTTGATGCGACACGCCTAAGGATGATGATGCTCTGATACCAATTTGATGAGACACGACCTCTCGGACCTAGAATTGCAAGCAACCGAACCGAACGGCGGACCCACTCAAGCGGGTTCACCCGCGTCATGTACACCCGGGTCCGTAGGCGGACCGGCGATGATGGGGAGGGTCCGAGGTTGGACCTCAAGGTTCCAAGGGTATGGCCAGCTAGGGATGGTCCCTAATGGGCCAGGGATGCCCAATTTCAAGGGCGGCCGGCACGCCGAGGGCGTGGGTTCTAGTGTCACACTCTCAACTCACTCCGCGGTGTTCACACAATTCAATGGCGTTTGAGATCGGGTGCTCACCTCACCGCCGACGGTCAACTAGAAACAATACTAAGACAAGCAAAAGTAAAACCAGCAGAGGAAGTGGCCAGAAGCTCACCTGATCGGCGTGAGGACGCCGATCCCGGCCGGAGACGAGGGCGAGCAGGGAAGCGTGGGCTACCCGCACGCCGCGCCGATGACGCTTCGGCCGCTTACTTACTAGTACAATCACTACGCCCTCACAGAGGGGGTGGACTAGGGGTGGGGAAATGAGGTTACAAACCAAACACTACCTCCACGCAGGGAGGGGCGCTAAGCTGGCCAGGCGGGGAAAGGAGTTATGCTTGATTAGCGCCGATGAAGCACCCCGCCGAATCTGCCCAGGTCTGGGACAGCAGGACAGGGGGTCAGTGTAGTCGTCGCTGTGCACTCCTCCGAACTCAGAATTTGACGAGACTAGCGCTGAAACGACGCGGACGGATCCAGGCATGTCTGTGAATTTTTGTGGGCAGTCCTAATGTCGTCACCGGCTGGGGCAGGCTCTGGAACAGGGCCCTTGCGCTCAGATTCGTACTGTTCCCAGGGTGCAGCAGCAGATGGATGTAGTCACCACGACCGCTCCTGAAGTTTGATTGATGCAAGACCAAGTCGAGGATGACCGTGGACGAGTCTTCTTCGAGCAGAAACCAAGAAGAGCACCAGAAGATGTCGGGGTGGCAAGGAGGAGTCCGTTGAGTGAGGGGGGGTCAGGGCAGGACCTGAACGATGTGTTCTGCGCGCCCGGGAGAGAAAAATTGGAAAAGACTCTTCCTGATGCCGAAAGGGATTCCGCTTGTTGGTGATGGTAGATGCCTTTGGTAGCAACTGTCGGCCAAGTGGCGCCTTTAGAAGTTGAGGGGTGTGGCCGTGGTAGCTTCTACACTGCAGCTCTGGTCTAGGTTCTGGTCCCGGTTGCGCAGTCGGACGAGAATGGGGACCACGATCTGTACTGAAGTTGGAATGAGACGATTCCACCTTGCCTGCGAAGAAGACTGGAAGACCTTTCCGGCAATGTATGGTTCACCTCTAGATGGTGTCGGACAGCACCGGGGCAGTCTCTGCAAGTCGGGCTCCAACTGCTGCCTGAAAACTGAGATGGATAGGGTGATGAAAGGTGATGGGAGACGGAGTAGATGGGGTGGGAAATGGGGTGGATGGGTGTGGGGGTGACACCTGACTATGTGGGGGTCGGTTAAGGGGTGATTCAAGGTGTGGGAAGGGCAGAAAGGGGGCTGGGAGGTGGTCTAGCAAGTGGAGGGAGGAGGAGATGCGAATTTGGGTTGGGAAGGAGAGAGGGAGGAGAGATCTCTCCTTTGTTTTGAATGGTGGGTTAATGGAGGGGTTAATGGGGGCCTAGGGAATGGGAAGGGTTACCTTGGGGAGGGGAAGGGGTGCTTGGGAGAAGGGATTCTCCCTTGGGAAAATGAATGGTTGTATGGGGAAGGGGAAAGGTTGCTTGGGAGGAGGGAGAGGTGCCTAGGAGAAGGGGATTCCACCTAGGGGTTGGAGGGGACTTAAATGGGAGGTATGGGGAAGGGGGAGGGGTCTTAATTAGAGGTGAATAGGGAGGAGAGAGAGTGAATTTTGAATTTGGGGGTGGGGAGGAGAGAGAATGGGGTTCACCCCCTTTAGAGAGAGAGAGAAATAGAGAGAGAGAGCTAGAGAGAGAGGCAAAAATTCTTGTGGCAATTTTATCAATACTTCATTAGCCTCCAAATGAGGGATTGGGGTCCTATTTATAGGAATCCCACATTTTCACATAAGTCTCTGACTTTTGGACTACTAACACTTAACCAAGGGGAAGGGGGCGCCCCTGGGCCTAGCCCATATAATTGGGCCCAATAACCAACATAATGACTCTAGACTTAGGTAAATAGATACCTAACCTAGGTATTGGACTCAAATAAAAGGAAAAGTACATGATAAGAAAATGAAAATTACATCATATGACTCAAAATATAGTGGCGGACAAGATGTAGCATAGCTGGCGAGCATCTGGATCCTCGAACAAAGGGGAAAGCTGGTGATGTCCTCATCACCTCTAGTTCGACCACCTCTGGGAGCTTGTCGGGGGCTTCGTCAGGCTCTCCGGATAATGGCAGCTTGGCCATGGAGACGGAGGAGAGTTCAAGCTCGAGTTCCTCTTCTTCTGAGGCCTCTTCCGCCGAGGAGGCTGGGATGGAGACTAGTTTTGGAGGTACATGGGGGTGCTCCCCCTCCCTACTGAGCATTTGTTTATGCTTTGTAGTAGGGTGCTGACGCTTTGAGTTGTATGCAGCGTCAGAGTCGGGAGAGGAGCACGTGTCGGCTCCTGATGAGAGTGGCCAGGAGGAGCCTCCTATCTCACCTGTGGTTGCTGGAGACGACCGGGTCGTGGAGGAGTCACTGCCCTCTCCGACCCCGGTGAGTGATGCCACCGAGATGGAGGAGAGGTTGCCTTCCCTGACCCCAACGGAAGACGCCACTGGCACGGCGGGCGTCAGACTGGGTAAGGAATGAAAACTTGTCTTTTCTTAGGTTTTCCACCTTGTTTATTATGGGAAATTTTGGACGTATTGCTCATTTCCCTCTGTTTTTGTTGGGATTGCGTAGGCTCTACGGGTGTGCTAGCCGCGTCATGCGATTTTTCCCTGAGCTTGGGGATCAAGTGGCCTATGTCTGCCTCACCGCCAGAGCTGTTGTTGGATGTGAGCGCGGGTGCCTCTTTGCTCCAGCGAGCCCGAGGCTACCTGCAGGGCGACCCTCTTCCCTCTCCGGAGGGTCTGAGGCAGCGGTTGAGAGAGTGTACATACGGCTACCATGCGCTCGGCATCCCATGTAAGCTTTGGATGTCCGGGCTAGCCGGGATTTGGGCGGAGTACTTGCGACTTCGCGAGGCCCAGGAGCAGAGGACTCGGAGGCTAGCAGTGATCCGAGAGGCGCAGGAGCAGCGAGCCCGGCTTGTGTCGGTCGTAGCGGAGTAGAGGGGCCATGCCGAGGCAACAATGTTGGCTTCTCGAGACCGCACCGCGCAGCTAGGAGAGGCAGAGAGCCGGGTTGAGTCCTTGAGAAAGGCCTTGGAGGAGTAGTGGTGGGCCACCGAGCGTGCTCGAGCTGAGTGGCAGACGGCCGAGATGACGGCCTAGGCCAGTGCTCAACTTTTGGCGACCCTGGAGGCAGAGCTTGGGCTGCTGACTCTCGCGTTGCGGCACTGTGGGGGAGCGATCCTGGGGTCTGATTGTATCTCTTTCCCCCTTTTTGTTATGTTACTCTAGTTGTATGGATTTTGTCACCCCAATGGCATGTCTTGGGCCCCCTAAACGGAGTGTTAATGACAACTTGCCAGATTTTTGGTTGTTTACTGGGTTGTCCCCCCTCTTCTCTGGTGGGACAGTGTTGTGTGCATGGACTGGCGACCACTTACTATTAGTCGTGCTTGTTTCTCCCACTATGTACTGGTATGGATGATAGGGGACTGGATGTCGTAGCATGACGTTAAGCTTGCCGTCGGCGGGATGTCGCGGTTGACGGCTTTTATCAGTGAGGAGTAGAGGGGGAGGGAGTTTTTTTTTCTTTCTTTTTTACCCTTTACCAGCTCTACCGCCCTTGCAGGTTTTCGCTAGAGCTGGCCCCCTTTTACTTTTTTCGGTGTGCCCTTGAAGGTTTTCACACTCGATTTGGCCTAAGGCGCCCTTTCGGGTCTCCACCTCAGCTGTGTTGGTGGCAGTTTTTGCCCCCAGTCGCCTCTTTATGATGAGGACGACCGGGTCCGCCAGGGTATCTCTATTTTTAACCCCATTTTTTTGATGTTTTTTTAGAGAGCACCGTCCATAGCATGCTGCTGTCAGGGGACGTAGCCTAGAACTGGGGAATGTGAATGACTGGGTATTATTCCACCCTTAAAAAGGGTTCTCATAGTTCATCAAGTTATGGTGCTGGAGGTCACTTTGTCGTGGCTGGATGTGATCGGGGTCATAGCTGGCGAGTCAGGGATTACAGGGGGAACTGGGATCATACTGAGACTTGGGAGTTCTGGATTTAAAGGGATGTAGGATGTAGTAGTGTAGAATGATGAGAGCCTGGGAATAAGTTGAGACCGGAGCTTGTTGGGATGGTGACTAGAACATCGTGTAGACACTGGAACTTGTCGGCCCGCCATGGCAGAGCGAGGGTTGAAAATAGAATGTGCTAAGTAGGGTGACGTATGGCTGACTGGGGATTGTAGGGTTAATGATCTGAAAGTGTGAGTTGATCGAAGGCCGGTATCAGGCGAGGCCTACGATCTACTGAGGAATGGGTGGAAGGCCACCCTGGCTGGTGGGAAGAGGAAGATTTTCTCATTATCGGCTCTACTGCCCTTTTGGGTTTTCGCCAGAGCCGACCCCCTTTAGCTTTTTTTGACGCGCCCTTGTGGGTTTTCATGTTGAGGGGTTTCCCAATTTTGCCTGAGACGTCCTTTTAGGTTGTCGCCTCAGCCGGGTTATTGGCCTTTTTGCCCCTAGTCGCCTCCTCGTGGTGGGGATGACTGGGTCTGTCGGGGCATCTCTATTTTTAACCCCATTTTTTTGATGTTTTTTTGTTTGTTTGTTTGTTTGTTTTTGCTTACCTGGGAGCCTGACGGCTGGATTGTTGCTGGCACAGAGGTGTCATTGCTCTTGCCGTGGCAAGGACGAAGGTGGGGGGTTGACCCCCGAGAATGCCTAGCGGTGGTTCTGGGAGGACTTGGTTGGCCCTGTTGCTTGGCTGGGAATCGGAGACTGGAAGGAATGACTGGTTAGAACCTCCGTAGGAGAAGGCCTGTTTCACTGGTAGTAGCTGGGACATGCGCCTTAGTCTGGTTGGCGCGGAAACTCATGTTTTGGTGCATAGTATAGCTTCATATGTTTGCCATTGAGAGGTGGGAAGGGTTTATGACCCTTGTGGTCGACGACCGTGTAAGCCCCACCCTCGTAGACGTTGTGGATGATGTATGGACCTCGCCAATTCGGCTGTAATTTTCCACTGGAGCGCCCTGCCATGACTTCCTTTTCCTTGATTATGACGAGGTCGCGTTGCTTGAAGGCTCACTACTTGACGAGCTTATCATAGGCTCACGCCATACGGGCATGGTATACTTGCAGGTGTTTGTAGGCTTCGAGCCGTTTGCCTTCTAGATCGGCGAGCTCTTCTAGCCTTCTTTGGTATTCATTGTCATCAGGGCCGGCAAGGCCGATGTGGATCGCCACGCGGTAAGAGGCTAACTGGACTTCGATGGGGATAACGGCTTCTGCCCCGTAAGCAAGGGAGAACGGTGAACATCCCGTAGGGTTTTATAGATTGTCCGGTAGGCCCATAGCGCCTCGAAGACCTTTTCACTCCAATCACATTTTCGGTGGCTAACCATTTTAGCCAGGAGCTTGCATAGGGTCTTGTTGAAGGCTTCTGCCAAGCCGTTGGCCTAGGGGTTGTAGACCGAAGAGGTTCTCCAGTCGATGTGAAATTTGGCCGCTAGTTGGTACACGACCTTATTCTTGAATGGTGTCCCGTTGTCGGACACTATGCGACTGGGAGTATCGAATCGATAGATGATGTTATGCCGGACAAATCTGGCGACCACTTAGCCAGTGACCTCTTGCAAGGGAAGGGCTTTCGCCCAGTGAGAAGTAGTCGGTGGCGGCCAAGATATACTTATGGCCCCTGGAAGATGGCGAGAAAGGCCCCGCGATGTCCATGCCCCACTCGGCGAACGGCCAGGTGGGGGAGCTGTAGGACGTAGTGGGTTAGGAGGTCTTCTGGGTACGGGGCCAAAGGCTTGGCATTGATGGCATGTACGGGCGTACTGGACGCAATCCACGTACATGGTTGGCCAATAGAAGCCCTTGAGGTTAATGTTGTGCTTCATATGATCTCCGGCCTGGTGCGCGCCGCACAATCCGGAGTGAACTTCCTGCATAATGGCTCGAGCCTCAGCTGGGGAGACGCATCTCAGGAGAATTGACTTGTCCTTCTTGTGGACCAGTCGGTACAGGGAGTCACCGATCAACTCATAGGATGTTGCTCGGCGGAGTCGCTGGACTCTTTGAGCTCGATCATAAGGGAGCCACCCTTTCTTGAACTGGATGATGGGCTCATGCCAATCTTCACCTTCTGGGGGAGTGTTCTGGTCAAGGTCATGTACCTCGTAGATGGTGAGACCGGTGTTGCCCTCGAGTGAGCTCGGCATCAGTCTTCTGTGCTTGACGGTGATGTCGACTTTGCCCTCGGGCGGGAGCTTGATAGCCGCAGCCAATTTTGCCAGGGCATGTGCTTGGGCGTTGCTGCTTCTGGGAACATGATCTATTTCAAACAAATAGAACTTATGGATTAGTCTGGTGACAACAGAGTGGTATGGAACCAACTCTTGCTTCCGCACATTGTAGATGCCGAGGACTTGTCAGACTATTAGCTGAGAGTCCCTGTAGGCTTTGAGGCATTTGATGCCCATGTCGAGAGCCATCTGAAGCCCAATAATTAGAGCTTCGTACTCGACTTCATTATTGGTCAAGGATTTCATGAGGGTGCAGGAGTTGTACAAAACTCCATCCTGAGGAGTCAGGAAGACGATGCCGGCGCCAGCCATAGCGGATGAATCTTGGTTGCTTCAGGTAATCCCCCAGGAAGCGCCGTCGAAGTAGAGCTCCTAGCAGGGCATGTTCATTGTGTGGACGTCTCACTGTTGGTAATGCAAGACATCTCCGGTTTGTTCGACTGGTTGTTGTGATTGGACAGCAAGGGACTCCTCTTCAGGGAGCTCCGTGTTGAGGGGTGAGTCGTCTGGTACTGGATGGGCTGCCAGGAATTCAGCCATACCTTGTCCCTTGATTGCTTTTCTGGGGACATAAGTAATGTCGTACTCCATTAGGAGGAGAGCCCACCTTCCTAATCGGCCTGAGAGGATGGGCTGTCGGAGGAGGCACTTTAGGGGGTCGTGCTTGGATATGAGATCGACTCGATGGGACAGGAGGTATTGCCGCAGCTTCTTGACGGCGAATACCAATGCCAAGCAGACCTTCTCCATGGAGGAGTAGCGATACTCAGCACCGATCAGTTTCCAGTTGAGGTAGTAGAGTGGCTGATCTTTACCTTCTTCGTTGATTTGCGCCAATAGAGCTCCTAGCGAAGCGTCCATGGCGACGATATAGAGTATAAGGGGTTTGCCCTTGATTGGTGCCCTCAGGACTGGGGGAGTAAGGAGGTACTCCTTGATCTGCTCAAAAGCGGCATGGCATTCCGAGTCCATACGAATGGGGCGTCTTTGTTCATCAGCTTGCTGAAAGGCGTGCATCGACTGGAGAGGTTAGAAATAAACCTCTGGATGTAGGTCAGTCTTCCTTGGAAGGACCTGAGTTCAGTGAGGTTACTGGGTGGTGGAAGCTCCCGGATTGCTTTGATCTTGCTGGGGTCCACCTCGATTCCTCGGTATCTGACGATGAAGCCGAGAAACTTTCCATTGGATATGCCAAAGGCGCATTTCATGGGGTTCATCTTGAGCACGTATTGCCAGAGTTGCTCGAAGACTTGGTGTAGATAGCGCAAATGGTCTTCGCGCCTCTTGGTCTTGACGACGAGGTCGTCGACGTAACATTCGACGACATTGTGCAACATCTCGTCGAATATTTTGGTCATGGCTCTTTGGTAAGTAACGCCGGCATTCTTCAAACCTAAGGACATGCGCTTGTAATTGAAAATCTATTTAAGGAATCTGAAGGCTGTGTGGCACTTGTCTCTAATGGACATCCGGATCTGGTTATTACTAGATGATCCATCCTTAAAAGGCAAGGCTTCATGTCCGGTGGTCATGTCGACCATTGTTTCTGTTATCGAAACTGGAAAGTTATCCTTCGGACAGGCTTTGTTGAGGTCCCAGAAGTCGACGCAGATGCGGACTTGACCACTTTTCTTCTTGACTGGGACTATGTTGGTGAGCTAGATCGGGTAGATACACGGCTTGATGAAGTCAACCTCTGCCATTTTATTGACTTCAGCCGAAACCTGAAGTTCCAGCTCATGGCGCATGTGCCGCTATGGTTGTTTGACTGGAGTGATTGAGGGAGAAATAGCTAGCTCGTGCTCCGCTACGGAGGGGTCTAGCCCTGGCATCTCCTTGTATGTCCAGGTGAAGCAGTTTTTGTATTCGAGCAGGAGTTACTTGTAGTCCCGCCTTTCTGCCTTGGTTAGGAGAGCGCTGACGAACGTGGGCTGGGGGGCTTCATCTTCGCCCAAGTTGATTTCGACGAGTTCATCAACGGTCGCTTGGCCACCGTCCTCTAGCTCGGGAGGAGTGGGTTAGAAGTCGATGAAATCTTCATCATCGGTATCGACTTCATGTATCTCTCGATTTTCAAAACCACTGGTTGATGCCGATGGGATTGGAGAGTTTTTTTTGTTGGAATCCATCAAGGATTGATTTGGGCCGCAAGATTTTGGCCTGCAGTTGTCGACTGGCACTGCGGAGGTTTCCCGGGGGTTGCCTACTAAAGCTGACAATCCTTCACAGCTAGTATCCTGGATCTCCCCCTCATCATGAGAGTTTGTTGAACGGAGTCCTTCCACAGGCTGGGTGGCAGGAGGAGCTTCTTCCGCTCTGAGGCTTTCACAGGGAGGCGAGGAGGATTACTCGACTGCTTGGACTGGAGTGCTGGCTTTGAAGGGGATTGAGATCAATATCTCCTCTTCCTCGTCCCCAGAACTGTCAAATTTTGTATCGACATTTGTTTGGTTGTGGGCTGGCAGTGTCAAGCCCCCGACGTTGACTGCATAGTAGACACAGAAGTCCAGGTTTTGGTCATAGCCAAGTCCCCTGGTATCCTTATGAAAGGACGGGGGTTGCCCCCAGACCTGGAAAGGGGTCCACAGCTGGTGGAAATACCTTCACTGTGTAGAACCTTGCCATTGAGGGATGTGTTGCTTCAGACACATCTCCCGAATATGCGGCGGCGGGTCGTCCAGTACTTGGACTACTTCAGGAGTATCGTCGGTTCCTTTAGACCAACCGAAGTCATAATCTGGTAGGGCTTGAGGGACCATGTCTCCCTTATAGAAGACAATGGGCTTGTCCCTGTTAGCCTTCTTCTTGTTTCTATGTTGTCGCTTGAAGGTGACAATAAATGTCGTTAGCGACTCAACGCTGTGCTCTTCCGATGCACATGGGAACTGGATACAGTCTGGTGGCAAGCATATACTCTTGTCGATAGCTCGACTAATAAGGTTAGCCTCGAAGTCGATCTTGCGCCTCTCGGGGTGATCTGGGGTTGACTTGGAGCTGAGGCATAGCCGGTGAAGCTTGGCCTTCTCCTCGTCGATGGAGAAGAGATCATCATCATCTTCCTCTGAGAGCCAGCCATTGCTTTTGCTCTTGATTACAGGGTAGGGACTAATTCCCCCGAAGTAGAGTGCGTCGTCAGCTAGATTACATTCCGCTGGAGTGAATGGTGACAGGTCTGCAAAGACCGTGTGTTATTCCCCGCCCTTGGCATACTTAATGCATTGGTGAAGAGTTGACATGACTACCCAATTTTCATGGAGCCAGGGTCTGCCCAGTATCACCTTATATGATGTGTTGGCATCGAGGATGTAGAATGTCACCTTGGAGGTCAAATCATCGAGCACCAGATCGACATCCACCCGACCGTGGACATCCTCGGTGTCTTGGTTGAAGCAGATATCTTGACCGCTTGAACCTTCTGGAGGTATGGGGTCAGATATAGGGTCTTGAATGTCTTGAGCGGCATGATGTTGACAGTCACACTGGCGTCCACCAGGATCCAGTTTACCTCATGCCCATTGACCTTCCCCTTCATGTAGAGAGGACAGTTGTGGCACGGAGGGGAGAGCAGCGTGTCCTTCTCTGTGAAGGAGATGGTGGCTGTGAAGGCTTCATAGGCAGCCGCCTTCATTTCCGCGACATGTGCTTCATAGACTTTTGGCTCTTAGAGTATCTTGATAAGAGTTTCCCTCAGCTCTTTACTCCAAGTGATGGCTTCCCAGATTGTAATGCTGGCGGGAAAGTGCTTCATCTGGTGGAGGACTTTTCGGTCGGCTCGAGCTCGAGCATCCTCCAATGAGGGTAGTATGTCGGGCTAAGCTTTTTACGGGCTGTAGCGTCACTCCTCGTCGGGGAGTTGCACTGCCTTGCCTTTGCCACTGGGATCAGACTGACTCTAGTCGCCCGTGGATTCTTGGAATAGGGGTGCCAATGATGGCTCTTCCATGAATGTCTGGTGAGCTGGCTCATCCTTGCCGGACGGGCCTGCTTGTTCTGTGGAAGGGGAATGAGCTGGTGTAGGGACTGGGATGCTAGTAGCGATCTTCTCCATGCCGAAAGGATCGAAGATGCCGGGTCCTTTCCGAATTTCTACCTCCAGAATGGGGGCAGGTTCCTCTCCTTGGAAGAGGATGATTCGCTCCTGGTCAAAGGTAGACAAGTGAAGGGGTGGCTCGGGAATTCTCCCGTGACCCCTACCGCATCCTCAGCCAAGACGTCGGCCACGGCCTATGTGTTCTGGGGCTGGATGTAGCCTGAGCGGGGCAGTAGTCCTCTGTCTGGTCCGGGAGGCCACCATTTCATCTTACTGGGAAGCGTTGATGTTGTCAGGGGGTGGAATAGCCACCATATTGCAGGCGCGGCCCCGAAGCATTTCTTCTAGCTGCTCTATTGTGATCTCCTTATCTTTATAGCACAAGGAGAGTTCTTCTGGGATGAGGAGCTGATGTGACACCACCTTGGGGTGATGACCACAAGACAATATGACCCTTGGACCTAAGGTTGCAAGCAAGCAAATTGGCGATGATACCACTCGAGCGGCTCACTCGCTTGGTGCACACTTGTGCCCGTGGGCAACTAAACGATAATGGAGAGGGTCCGGGGTGGGACAATGATGCTCCGGTGCTTGGCAAGCTTGGGGAGAACCCCAATTGGGCCAGGGATGCCCACTCACGGGCGGCCGTCACACCATGGGTGTGGGTTGAAATGGCTCGCTCACAACTCGCCCGCGATGGACACTCACGTGTTCGGCAATTTGGGCCGGGCCCTCGCTCTCCGTCCGACGCAGCAAAGCAAGAATACTAAGCTAAGCAAGTGATATTGACCAGCAAGGAAAGGGGGACCGAGGCTCACCTAGTCGGCGTGAAGACGCCAACTCCGGCCGAAGACGGGGGCGAGCGGGGAGGCAAGGGTTTGCTCCCGCAAGCCGCGTCGGTGTCGCTTCAAATCTGCAAAAATATTAATACATGAACTACACCTCTCGCAGGAGGGGGGCTCTTGGGGTGGGGGTTAGACTTATTACAACCAAGATTACCTCCACGCAGGGAGGGGCCTTCAGCCGGCCAAGCGGGGTGGGGAAATTATGAAGAGAACGCCGACTCTCCAAGCTTCGCCGGTTCTGCCACTCTTCAGTTTTACTGAACTGGTTTTCGATGAAGATACTGCCACGGACTCAACCGAGCTCCAAATTTGATGAAACCAGTGCCAAAAGTTCCCCAGCTGGCCGAGGATGATGCTTGAATTTTTTGGGAAGCTCTGGAACTCGGGGCTGATTGGACAGGTGACTGGATCAGGACAGCAACACTCTGCCTCTGACTGATGCAGAACTGATACAGTGGATTGCAGAAGGCACTGGGGTCGCTCCCGAACTCTAAATCGAACGAAACTGGCATTGACGCCATTGTGGTCGGAGTATCTTCGAGCCAAAATTGACGAGGCCACAATCCGAGGTCGGAGAGGAGAATGGTGGCCGGAGAAGTGAAGACAGGTCGAACCTTGACCTGCAGGGGGCAGACTGCACACTCCGGCGAAGAAATTCAGAACAAATAGCTCGGGTGGGCGATTGGCGTCGTTTCTTCTGCTACTGATGGAGGACTAGACGAAGAAGAATTTTGTAGAAGGACGCGTGATTAAATTCCTCCAAGGTTTGCCGCTGAACGGCTTCCAAGATCGCTCTGGCCTTCAGTCTGGGACAGATTGCGCAGTCGTTGAAGATGACGTTCCTACGGACAGCTCCAAACTCGGATGCAGGCAGGAGTACCACCGTTGGAAAGAAGACTTGGAGACGATTCCAGCAATATAAGATATGCCACCGGGAGACTTAGGGGAAGTCGTGGCTGCTACTGCAAATCACTGCTTTTCGGAAACCTGCAACAGGGACAGAATAGGTGGAGGAGAGGGTGTGGGGAAGGGCATGAACAAGGGGTTATTTGGTGGATGGGGAAGGGGGGTTGCGACCTTGGGTGGTTAGGGAGGTGGGGAGATGAAAGGGCACAGCCCAAGGGAGAGGGAAATTTGAAATTTGGCCTAGGGAAGGGCTCTTTCAGTCTTGGGGAGAGGGAGGGTTGCTTGGGAGAGTGGAAAGGTGCCTAGGAGAAGGGGTTTCCACCTAGGGGTTGGAGGGGGAATTGAATGAGTGCATGGGGAAGGGGAAGGGGCCTTAATGAGGGGTGCATGGGGAGGAGAGAGAATGAATTTCGAAATTGGGGTGGGGAGGAGAGAGAGAGGGGGCACAACCCACTTAGAGAGAGTGATAGTAAGAGAGAGAGAGAGGGAGATATTGATAGGGAACTAGAAGGTGTGGAAATTTTCTGGATTCAATATTCAAGCATAATTGTTACAAATGAGAGAGGGGTGGGGCTATTTATAGACCCCACACTTTTCCTAAGACCAAACTGACCCTGACAAACTAACTAATGACCAAACAGTCCAAGGGAGGGGCGCCCCTGGGCCTAGCCGAATGAATTGGGCCCATTAACCTATCAAACCAACATAATGACTTCAAGACTTAGGAAAATGACTTTCTAACCTAGGTACATGACTCAATAAAGCGAAAATTACATGTTTAAGACTCAAATAAAAATAAGAAAATTACATGACTCGACTCACAAACACATGAGGAACATAATGGCGTACACCGACGATCAATCCGAGCTTCAGAAAATGTGGAGGGGCAAGGGATGTCCCCATCATACCCCCGGGGTGGGGAAAACTCGACCCTGTCGAGTATGGGTCCATCGAGGAAGTAGCATCCCAAACGCAGTTCCGGGCGAACCTTGTTCTCCAAACTCGACCCATGTGCATAGCCGAGGAATGATGCTTCCACTCGACAAAGTGGCTCGGACACACCCTTAGGCTGGCGAAGAGATCTTGCTTTGCTTAGTATTGCCGCCATGTGCTGACGTCGGGCTGTCGGGCTAGTTTGTGGTGGCACTCCGAGGGTGTCTCTCACAAGGATAGGTGTAGGCTCAAGACACTCACTAGGATCCACCGCGGTACCCTTAGAGGGTGCTGGATCCGCCACGTGGGAAGTGGGATGAATCCCAAAACCCATTGGTAAGTTCAACCCGCAAGCCGGGTGCCAAGGCCACTCGGAACTTGGCAAAGTCCAAGTCCTCGTGCCCTCAAATTGGAGGTGACCCTAGAGTAGAGCCACTCCAAAATCATCATCATCATCAAGTCGCCAACGTGGAATTTCAAGTGGCGCTCATGAGTTTTTGCCCGCTTTTTGTAATTCTCACCGCTTTTTGCTTGATGCATGTTTTGATGCATATGCCATGTACTAAGATGCGGTGTGAGTGAGTAGTGCGTGGTATGCAAAGGTGGTCCAGGGTAACCACATGTAGACCTATCATGCATTGATGTTATGAAGACTTTGAATGTCTTGGGAGGACCGGGGCATCCATAGGTGTCCCTTTCATGTGTGAGTGTGATGAGTGCCGGGGGACCCGGACATCCATGAATGCTCCTAACATGCTTGAGATTTATGATGAATGATGGTGGACCATTACAACCAAATATTGACCACTCATGTTTTCTTCTTGACATGTGGGTGATATGAATGAATGGACCCGACTTTCTAATCATGTCAAGTGGGGTGGTATGCCTAAGCACATGCATTTCAATCCTAGTGATGACTTCTATGTGCATAGGTGTGGGGTGACCCTTGAGCTTCCATTCGTATGAGTGAAAGGGATCTAAGAAGGGAGACATCATGGAGTGGGGCCATCTATCAATCCCATTGTGTATGTTGCCTATGGTTAAGGCTTCTTTGGTGTAACCCAATTCTAGGAAGGGAAGGTTTTGGGTTATCATGGGTGGTAAGGGTAGGGTAAGGTGGGTGGTGAATAAGGTGAGTGGGTTACATTGAGATCTAGGCTCCCATAGAAAAGGATCATGGTAAGGGTCACCTTGGTAGGGGTACTCTATGCTCTCAAGGTCCTCAAATGGTGAGTCATCCTCCTCAATAATTGGGCCAAGGTTGCTAATGGGTTGACCGATCAAAGCACTTGGGATCTTAATGGTTGGGGAGTGGACTAGGATAGGTTCTTCCTCCATGGGAAGAAGGAGGATGATCTCACTAGTAACTTGGCCATTAGTGTAGATGGAAGTGATGGAGCCAATGGAGGGATATGCTAGGCTAATGGTGTTAGTTTCGGACGGCCTCAAGGCTAGGATATTGGTCAAGTGAATTTGCCAATGTAGGTAGTTCACTAAGTCTCCCAAATCTTCCACATAATAGGAAGTTTGATAAGTGACATGTGGCTGAATGGGAATGATTTGGGATTGATATCCCATGGGTAGGTGGTATGGTTGTGAACTAGGAATGGTGAGATCTTTCTTGAGCCATTGGAGTATGGACTTATCTATGGTGAGGTTGGGTGTCTCTAGAGGAGCTAGGCTAGAGGTGTGTGAGTTGTTTGGCCTTTGGATTTCCTCTATGTTGGGAGGTGGATTCGGATGGGCATCCTTCTCCACTTGGGTAGGTGTGTGGGTATCAACTTCTATTGCTAATGGAGTAGGGGGATCTATGGTGGGTGGTTTGGTGATAGCTAGCGTATGACACACCCGGGGTGGTGAACAAGCATGGGCTTGGGTTGGGATAGGAAGGGGAAGTAGAGGAGGCCTAGGTTGGGGAAAGATTGGTGTAGGAAGTGGGAGGTGGGTTGGGTGAGGGGTTTTGGGTTGATTTGTTTTGGGAGATGTGTCCCTTTTTGGGGACGATGGTGGGTTTGTGGTGGTGGTCAAGGGGGCTTGTGGGGTACGGGTTTGGTGAGGGGTTTTGGGTTTGGGGGTGGTGGCCATTATGGGCCTAGGTGGAGGGGTGGACGCGGTGTCCACTTGGTTTTTAATGGTGAGGGTTGGATAAGTGGTGGTCACCATGGAGGGAATTGGGTCGGTTAGGGGTCTCTTGTCCTTGGGATCATTTGGGGTGGAAGTGGGGGCTAAAGGGGCTTGACTAGTGTAGGTTAGGGAAGGGGGGTTTGGTTGGGGTGTGGGGGCCCTCATGGGGTTAGGTGGGGAGGTGGAGGCCTTGGACACTTGGGTTCTAGTGGTAAGGGTTTGGACGGGTGGGGTTGGAGGAGTGGGAGTGCTCCTCGAGTTTTGGTAACCCGAGTAGGAGGGAGGAGGTTGGGGAGTGTAGACTTTCCTAAGTTCGGCTCTCATGTTCTCCCATGTGTTAATAGGCTCTAGCCTCATAACCCTCCTAAATTGTTCAATGAACTTCCACCTATCCTCGGCATGGTACACAAGTCGACTCTTGGCAAGGTAGATTTTCATGGGTTCAGTCATTGGATTCCTTTTAAAGTATTTGTCCATGTTTTCCTCCCACTCTAAATATGCACTAGGGTGGTATCCGTTAAAGATAAGGTCCTCAAATAGGACTTTGTCCAAAGGGGTGTCAATCGGACCTTTGCGGAGGGCCGAGTGAGATAGATGTGACTTACATGAAGTAGCCATGCTAGTGGACAAAAGAGATGCAACCGAAGACTCTAAATGCATATGAGCGTCCTAGGACCAACTTGATAGAGATAAGTTGTGAACTTGCTCTGATACCACTTGATGTGACACCACCTTGGGGTGATGACCACAAGACAATATGACCCTTGGACCTAAGGTTGCAAGCAAGCAAATTGGCGATGATACCACTCGAGCGGCTCACTCGCTTGGTGCACACTTGTGCCGTGGGCAACTAAACGATAATGGAGAGGGTCCGGGGTGGGACAATGATGCTCCGGTGCTTGGCAAGCTTGGGGAGAACCCCAATTGGGCCAGGGATACCCACTCACGGGCGACCGTCACACCATGGGTGTGGGTTGAAATGGCTCGCTCACAACTTGCCCGCGATGGACACTCACGTGTTCGGCAATTTGGGCCGGGCCCTCGCTCTCCGTCCGACGCAGCAAAGCAAGAATACTAAGCTAAGCAAGTGATATTGACCAGCAAGGAAAGGGGGACCGAGGCTCACCTAGCCGGCGTGAAGACGCCAACTCCGGCTGAAGACGGGGGCGAGCGGGGAGGCAAGGGTTTGCGCCCGCAAGCCGCATCGGTGTCGCTTCAAATCTGTGAAAATATTATTATATGAACTACACCTCTCGCAGGAGGGGGGCTCTTGGGGTGGGGGTTAGACTTATTACAACCAAGATTACCTCCACGCAGGGAGGGGCCTTCAGCCGGCCATGCGGGGTGGGGAAATTATGAAGAGAACGCCGACTCTCCAAGCTTCGTCGGTTCTGCCACTCTTGAGTTTTGCTGAATAGGTTGTCGATGAAGATGCTGCC
The DNA here is from genome assembly GCA_022559845.1 of Amorphophallus konjac. NCBI lineage: Eukaryota > Viridiplantae > Streptophyta > Magnoliopsida > Alismatales > Araceae > Amorphophallus > Amorphophallus konjac. Next base: position 274,873,761 of record CM040119.1, on the reverse strand, counting down.
ACGGACTCAACTGAGCTCCAAATTTGATGAAACCCATGCCAAAAGTTCCCCAGCTGGCCGAGGATGATGCTTGAATGTTTTGGGAAGCTCTGGAACTTGGGGCTGATCGGACCGGTGACTGGAGCAGGACAGAAACACTCTGCCTCTGACTGATGCAGAACTGATACAGTGGATTGCAGAAGGCACTGCAGTCACTCCCGAACTCCAAATCGAACAAAACTGGCGGTGACACGATCGTGGTCGGAGTAGCTTCGAGCAGAAATTGACAGGGCCACAATACGAGGTTGGAGATGAGAATGGTGGCTAGAGAAGTGAAGACAGGTCGAACGTGGATCTGCAGGGGGCAGACTGCACACTCCGACAAAGAAATTCAGAACAAATAGCTCGGGCGGGCGATTGGCATCGTTCCTTCTGCTACTGATGGAGGACTAGACGAAGAAGAATTTTGTAGAAGGAAGCATGATCGAATTCCTCTAAGGTTGGCTGCTGAACGGCTTCCAAGATCGCTCTGGCCTTCAGTCTGGGACAGATTGCGCAGTCGTTGAAGATGACGTTCCTACGGACAGCTCCGAACTCGGATGCAGGCAGGAGTACCACCGTTGGAAAGAAGACTTGGAGACGATTCCAGCAATATAAGATATGCCACCGGGAGCCTTCAGGGGAAGTCGTGGCTGCTACTACAAATCACTGCTTTTCTGAAACCTGCAACAGGGACAGAATAGGTGGAGGAGAGGGTGTGGGGAAGGGCATGAACAAGGGGTTATTTGGTGGATGGGGAAGGGGGGGTGCGACCTTGGGTGGTTAGAGAGGTGGGGAGATGAAAGGGCACAGCCCAAGGGAGAGGGAAATTCGAAATTTGGCCTAGGGAAGGGCTCTTTCAGTCTTGGGGAGAGGGAGGGTTACTTGGGAGAGTGGAAAGGTGCCTAAGAGAAGGGGTTTCCACCTAGGGGTTGGAGGGGGAATTGAATGAGTGCATGGGGAAGGGGAAGGGGCCTTAATGAGGGGTGAATGGGGAGGAGAGAGAATGAATTTCGAAATTGGGGTGGGGAGGAGAGAGGGAGGGGGCACAACCCACTTAGAGAGAGTGATAGTAAGAGAGAGAGAGAGGGAGATATTGAGAGGGAACTAGAGGGTGTGGAAATTTTCTGGATTCAATATTCAAGCATAATTGTTACAAATGAGAGAGGGGTGGGGCTATTTATAGACCCCACACTTTTCCTAAGACCAAACTGACCCTGACAAACTAACTAATGACCAAACAGTCCAAGGGAGGGGCGCCCCTGGGCCTAGCCCAATGAATTGGGCCCATTAGCCTATCAAACCAACATAATGACTTCAAGAGTTAGGAAAATGACTTTCTAACCTAGGTACATGACTCAATAAAGGGAAAATTACATGTTTAAGACTCAAATAAAAATAATAAAATTACATGACTCGACTCACAAACACATGAGGAACATAATGGCGTACACCGACGATCAATCCGAGCTTCAGAAAATGTGGAGGGGCAAGGGATGTCCCCATCAGGAGCCTTTTGGCGTTCTTGAGTTTCTGGATCATCTCTTGGACCCAGCCTCTGAGGCGAGCTCACTTCTGCATTTCTTCCCACGGGATATAGCTATCGAGCGGGAGAGCTCCGGTAGGATGAGGAGGGATATATTCCTCCTGGTCGTCAATGAGCCGTTGGAGCCTCTGGAGAGGCGTTGGCTCGGTTGGGGCCTGTGAGACGGCTGCCTGCTCAGCTTGCTTCTTGAGCCGTCTCTTGAGGTTCTTCCTCCGATTTTTATCCTATTTCTTGGAGACGGCCACCTCTAGGGGAGTAGGAGGGAGAGGTGCTGGGGCCGGAGTTGATAAATACCCATGAGGATATCTCTGAGCTGGTGTCTTGGCAGGGTGAGGTCGATGACCTTTCTTTGCCCGGATTTCAATCCAGGCACCTTCCGCTTGTTGTATCTGGAAGGTGATGTTGATTGCCTGCTCGATGACCTCAAGTGGCAACTCCTGGTATGCTGGGATGCTGGGACTGGCGTCCGAAGATGTGTGCGCGGTTTGGTGCCTTACCCACAGTGGCGATAGGAGTCTACGAGGAACCGGCAGACTGGTGCTGGCATTCGAAGACGTATGCGCGGTTTGATGCCTTAGCCGCGGTGGTGTGAGAGGTGTCTTCTACTGAGCCGATACACTGGGACCAGCGTTCGAAGGCATATGCGCGGTTTGGTCCCTTACCCGCGGTGGTGGAGTCTTTTACTGAGAGGTAGACTGGGAGATGTGCTTGTTGTCTTGCTCCTTAGTCTTGCCTTTGTGATCATGCTGGGAGTAAGGTCATGTGACATCCGAAGGTACCGTAGGATATTGCCGCTCTGGGTAGTTACCCTGACTCTACGCGATGACTGGGCCTCATGGTGGTGGGCCCGACGTACGAGTCGAAGTCGCTGAAGACTCCGAAGATGTCTTCTTTACGATCTGGATTGGGTTAGAGGGCAAGCGGGTTGGACCCGATGGCTCACCGGCTGAGGGGGCATGACATGGCCGGGCCGGGAACTCACCTTGCTTTTGCTTTCCCTTCCTATCCCCAGATGCCAGAGACGGAGGTAGAGCAGGGGGAAAGCGAGAGGGACCTGAGGAGCCCATTGTCGTCTCGCCCACCAGGACATTCTCTCGGTCAAGAAGAACCCGGAGGAGCTTAGCGGTGTCTTCTTTGGAGAAGGGGAGAGATTCCAGCTCCTGCCAGGGCCGCCATTGCATGGGCGAAGTGGCAGGGGCTGGCTGGCTGGCGGTGTCCGGGAGTTTAGAGGGATAGGAGTGGTAGGAGGATGGATGACGTTGACCGAGAAGTTACTCAGCCCCATCTCTTGACTGGCATCCTGCTCCCTGCGCCTTTGGAATGGCTCAAGAGCTTCTCGATTATCGGTCCGAAACTCGAGCCATTCTGGGGTATATTGGTAAAGCAACCCGTGCCCATTTTCTTGAGGAGGATCTGGCCGTTCTGGCACAGCCTTGGCGATGCTCAGGGTTTCTTCAACAGCTTGTTGAAGTCTCACAAGTGCCATGGAATTTCCCTCAGCATTAATCTGCTCCCACTGGATCTGTTCCTGGATGAGGTGTTGAACTTCCTCGTAGGCCTCGATCGCGTGGCAGATTCTAGCGAGGAAAGGGTAGTACTGGGGGTGACGGAAGTCCCAGTGCGTATAGTCTGTCGGCGGATCACGGGGCATGATTTTCCCCCTCTCGACGAGGACATCGAAGAGTCATCGGGTCCTCTCCTTAGGGAAGGAGAGGGGCACGCGATCATGCCATGGCCTCCACCCCGGATACCAGAGCGAACACTCACCTTGACTGGTGCTGGGCTCCCCTGCTTCAATGTCGGAGAGGGAGAACTCGGCCATCATATGGATCATGCTGGCCAAGTAGTGAACCACACATGCTGCTTTAGCGGGCCTGGACAACGTATGTGGCTGCGGAGGATCGACGAGACCACACTTCATTTGGATGAGGCCATCTCGGATCAACTTCTGCGCCTGAGTCTTGAAGACATCACAATCTTCAATTGGATGACCCAACATGCGATGATATGGGCAATAGCCGGGATCGTCAGTCTTCAGGGCCTCGTCCGGTTTGTGGATTTCTGGCAGCTCGACAATCTTCTGGGCCATGTAGAGGTCGAAGAGCATCTTCGTATGTTCCTTCTTGAAGGAGAAGGGTGTCTTCATACACTCCGAGAAAGAAGGAGCGACCGACTTGTCTGCTGGTTTTTTGTCAGTGCCGCTTGGTTCGGCCTCCTTACTCGCTTTGGCGGCAGGGGTGAACTCAATGATATTCATCTCCTTACCGCGCTGGCGTTCTCGCGTTTGTTTACCCTTTGCCAAAATATAGCTCGGGTTGTCGGCGAAGAACATCTCTATTTCGGCGACTACCGAGTTGAGCTGGTCGAAGCCTTTGATGTTGGTGCTGAGAAGCTTTTCGCTGACTTCGGTTGCCAATTCTCGACGGCATATGGTGATGGCATCTTCTTGGACTGGCGGGTTGACACACCTCATGCTGAGGTCTCGCCATTTCTTGATAAAGTCGAGGGCACTCTCACCCTTCTTCTGTCGGAGAGAGCAGAGCTCGGCTAGGGAGATCCTTCGCTCGGCCGTTTAGAAGCGGTCGAGGAACTTCTTCTAGAGATCCGCCCAGTCGATCACTGAGTTTGGCTTCAGGCGGGAATACCATTGGAAGGCCGTTCCCATAAGTGAAGTAGCAAAGTAGCGGAGGAGATATGATTCGTCCAATGCTAGCTCACCCATGGCCGTAACGTAGTAGGCCAAATGCTCATGTGTAGACCCTTGCCCGTCGAACTTTTGTAGTTTCAGGGGATTGGCGTACTCCGGAGGAAGCTTCTTTAACTGGTGGTGAAGCGGGTAGGGCACACTATAGAGATCTATAGTGGCAACCCCTTCGCCATATTGGGCGAGCTTTGTTTCGACAATTGATAAGTGTTATATTTCATATTATAATTTACATCACATTCATCATTTTTGAGCATTTAATAAGCATAGTTGTGCATTAATAAGGCCAAAATATCATTCTCACTATTTTTCTAAGTTTGCATGATTTTATCATCAATTTTGAGTCAAAATGGCAATGTGAAAAATAGTTAGAAAAATACACAATTTATTCAATTTATTTTCTGACGAGGAATATTGAATATTTTTATATTTTGTGAATTTTTAGGGATTAGCGACCAACGTTCGGTCGCTATTTGAAATCATCGACCAAGATTCGGTCGCTATTTGGAGGAATTAGCGACCAACGTTCAGTAGCTATTTGGAATTAGCGAATAAAACTCGGTCGCTATTTAATGCGTGTCAAAATAAGGAAAGAAGAATTAGCGACTTTTTGCAAAAGGCGACATTTTCTGATTTTATGGGAAAAATAAAAATATCAAAATGAGGAAATAAAGATTTTGCGCCCGTGCGAGCAGACGCTGATTCATAAAAAAATGCCATCACCCAAGTCGCCATTTGCTGAAAAACCATAAACGGAACGGAAGCTCCTGATTGCCATGTTTTGAGCTTATCTTCTCCTATTTTGCGGAAAGTAGAATTCTAATGCTGGCAAGAAGTCTAATTTGATCAAGCTACATTGCTGGAAATTCAGATTTGAACTGGATTGGGAAGTCTACGACCAAGAAGGTTCTCATGTTCACTATAAAAAGGTGCCATGGCCGACGGTTTGGAGAGTTCAGCTTTTGGAAGTTAGCCTTTCTTCTAGCCTAGTGTTCATATTTTTCTAGCTGTCTTTTCAAATTACTTTCTTCTTCAAAGTTGTGAGTTTTTAAGTCTTCTACAATTTCCTTTTCTTCCTCGTCTTCTGAATCTTCCCCGTTTTTAAGTTATTCTTCTATTTTCAAAGCTCTATTATGTGGATTTTACTGTTCATCTGGTTTTTCTTATTTTTCTCCTCCTTTTGATCCTCTTCTGCCTCTGAGTTCTTCAAGAAAGTTGTTCGTTTTTAGGTGTTCTTAAACTTTGTCTTCTACCTCTTCTTCCAATTCTTCCTCGTTTTCAAGTTATAATCAATTTTGCAAAGTTCAGTTTTAGGTTTTCTACTGTTCATCCGTGCAGATAGACTCTCTTCTTCCTCGTTTCTCACCCTCTTCCTCTCATCTTCTACCTCTGCACTCTTCAGCAATCTTCTTTATCTTCCTCTGATCTCCATCTTTCTCTTATTCCACCTTTTCTAAATCTCTTTATATTTAAAGTTATTTTTCTTCTTCTAACGCTCTATTTTTAATATAATTTTACTGCATTTTCAACTTATTTTTTTCCTCCTTCCTTCCATCTTTCTATCTCCCTCTTCCATATTTCTTCACACATCCCAAGGTGGATCTTCTTCCTTTGGTCCTCTCGACGGCGTCACGGCGGGATGAAATTCTAAGACTCGACACGGCAGAGACGGCGGCCACTCTTCATCCTCTTGGCTCTTATTTTCTTCCCTCTTCTTTTATTTTACAAGTTGTAATTTTATTTTCACATACATTGTAATCTTTCCTCTTAGTAATAAAGTTCAGATTTTGTGCAATTGTGTCTTCTTAGTTTTCTCTCTCGCTTTCTAATTTCTATCCTTAACCCTCTCATATTCTACACTTAGTTTAATTTCATGAAATTTTCCTTTTCTTTAGTTTAGTCTCACTCAAAAGTTTGAATTTTCTCAAATATAAGAATTCTCTTCCATGCTATTTTGAAAATATTTCTTCTCCGTGGGATCGACTCGTATTCATCACTTTGCTTAAATTTTAATATTTTTAAGTGAGTGAGTTCGGTTACTTTTAAATTGTGGCACGGCTTTTTCAACGACGGATTTGTGGCTATCAATTTTTGGCGCCGTTGTCGGGGAGGAAATAATATTTTTTTAATGGTTGAAAATTTTTGTGTTTGATTTATATATAGTTTTACTAATTTTTCTATTTATATTTTATAGGAAAAATCAAAAAATCAAAAAATTCTCAGAAATTTGGACCTACAAATTCCTAGGAAATAATATGTCATAGAAAGCGTCACTGAAGCCTAAAACTGTAGCAGAAAGAAGAAATTCAAGCGTCGCTAAAAGGTTAGTAAACGTAGGAAAATATCTTGATCTAAAAAATTTTAAAAAAATCAAAAAAATTCTTGAAAAATCCAAAAAACTAAAAATATAGAAAAACACAAAAACTTGTTTTTGTGTTTTATTTTACAGTAGTTTTGCATATTGTTTGCTATTTTTAGTTCATAGTTATATTTTCTTCATATCTCTTTTTGAAAATTTGAAAAGAAATTCTGAAAAAAATTCTCTATAAAAACAACAGAAAATAGAAAAAAACCGAAAAAAAATCTCATCATGTCATCATGCTTTCATCTTAGTTACATCTCTTTCATACATTTTACATTTTAGTTGATTTCCTATTTACTTGCATCACCATTTGAAAAAAAAAAACTCTTTTTTCTCTTCTCTTTCCCTTTCTCAAGGGCAAGTTAGGATTCCTTACACCCTTCTTGGAATTGGAAAGACCCTCCATTGAGCATTCCTTCTCTTTGGATTAGAATTTCCTTTTCTAAGACCTCCATAAGTCCTCGCACCTGTGGATTCCCTCACGGACGCCGGGCAGGTTGTACCACGAAGTACCTTGGAGATAGATTACCCTTAGGAGGTTTTACATTTAAAAAAAACCATCATGTTGCATGCATTATTCATAGAGTTGTTGTTTGCATTGCATTGAGAAATAAAATAAAACAAAAAAATAAAAAAAAAACAAACCAAAAAAAATGGGTGAGAAAATTTCAATATTTGAGTGGGCTCATAAATTCATTGAGGTGGACTTGTTGGCGCATGTTTCTTGATATATTCTTTGGGCTATGAATTTAAACTCCATCATTCCACCTTATTATCATGATCATAATGACATGTGGGCCAAGCCCGCCCATTATGTTAACAATAGTCCCACTCAACCTCCACCTTTCACCCAACCTGGCCCGGCCCATTACGACCGTCCATACTCATGGTCAGCTTACAATGAAAGCCCATCACTCATGAGAGCCCGGCTTATTTCCTTTAATCAGGATCATGTCAAATCCACTCCATTCCTTTATGGGCCCTATAGTTCATTTCGCCCCCAAGAACAAGCCCAAGTTACTCAAAGACCCTGCAGACCTTCTTATGATTCTTATTGGAGAGGACAACATAATAGTTCTTGGGATTCTTATCAAGGCCCAGCCCAAAATCCTCCGGATCAATTCTTCAAAAACTGGGCTCCATCTTCAAATCACTTTTATGATCAAGCCCACTATGGAGGAAAACCCACACCCTCTCCAATATCTCATTACCAAGCGGATCATCATTCAACTTCTTACCCCTCAAACGTTGCTTCTCAATCTACACATTTATCTCCTCCACATTCAACTCTCAATCACGAGGAGAACTTTAATCAATTTTATCAATTCATCATGACTCAAAATCAATCCACCCAAGCCTTATAGATCGACTTGCTGAAACTATCAAGGGCATGGAATTGGATCAATTGCCTAGCTACTCCAATGACAATTCTGATTACCAACATCCACAATTTGACAATACTGAAAGCTTTTATGAACAACCCAAGGTTTCTCATGAACACCATACTAAAATCACTCACGATTTAGATCATGTGGAAAATATGGAGGATTCTTATCAGGAAGTTTTAAAGGGAGCTAGCTATAGTTATGAGGATGACCAAAAGGGTGAGTTTGAGAAGCTTGAGTTTAGTTGCCCTTATGAGGAGAGTTCTAGAGAAGTTGATGATCACAAGTTGGGGGGTGAAGAAGAAGAAAGTAGTGTGCCAGTCCATGATCAAATCCCATTCACTCCCTTTCTTGAATTTGAAGAAACCTTGTTCCAAGGGAAGGATGAAGATGATGTGCGAGTGGAGAATGAATTGAGTGAGGCTATTACTGATCTCTCTTAGGTAAAGGAGGAGGCGGGTACCTTTCATAATTTTTATCTCGATTGGGCATCTCTAAATCAAAGGGACGATATTGATTTGTTATCTATTCCTGACATCGGCAACTCTCACTTTGTGTTGGACACTTTTATGTTAGCCGATTTGTCCGATTCCATCGAACCTTCCAAGGTTCATGGTGTTAAGGAGTATGCTTCTTTCACTGTTGATTCTCCTAAGCTCCTTGACACTGATCCTTTGCTTGAAACTCCTCTCCCTTTGATCCCTTCTCACCCCACTAATGTTTATGAAATCTCTAAAAGTGAGGAAGAACAAGACATTTTGCTTGATAATAAGGTCTTCATTAATGTTTTCAACACTTACAAAGACCACAAGTGGGAAGAAAATTTGATAATTATTCATCGGGGGAATCCATTTGGCCTAACTGATCCATCATAGTATTTACCTCAGGCCACCATGTTAAAAGTAAGGTTGTTAACCCATGCATTGCATGATCAACCTAATTGTGATAACAACCACTCTAGCCCCTACGCTATCATGCTCAATCTCATCTTGCTGTGGCATAATGCTTGGTTTTTCAATGAAGATGAGAGAACGTGGTGGCTTATTTTTAAATCTACATGTTGGTGATGAAGCTTGCACGTTCTTTCATGAGTCTGGCTGAAGATGAAAAACTTAGCGCTTCTGGGAGGCAACCTAAGATTTTTGTTATTTGAAGTTTTTGTTTGAGTGTGTTTTAGTAATCAAGTCAAGGCCAAGGAGAGGAAGTCGTCGACGTCCATAACATTAATGGAATTTCGCCTAGTATATCAGGTTGTCTCTTTCCTACTCAGAAGTATTTATTATTAATTGTTCTATTGCTTTCAATTCTATATGGCATTGAGGACAATGTCATTCAAGTTGGGGGGAGAAGAGAAAAGTTTCATGATGTATATAGTACAACTTGATAGAAATTTCTGCATGATATAATGAAAAATGAAAAGATGAAATCCCAAAATGAGTTTTGTTGATTTATGCTTTTATTGAAAGTAATTTTGGAATAGAAAAGGCTAGGAGAAGGATGAAGGAAAATTAGTCAATCTAGTCATGGAAAACTTATATAAGAATCTATTTAAAGTTCATGTGCACTTAAAAAAAAATAAAAAATCACTATGCACACTAATGAAACAAGCAAGGTAAGCCCTCTGCTATTTTGGGTATGATGTCTGATATTCTGCACTTCTTAAGAAAAATGATCTTTTTATAAAGCTTTCTGCCAAGTTATCTAGCAAATTAGTGCAAAAGGCACAATGAAAAAAAAACACCATGAAAAATGTCCCGAATCATAGGTGATGGGCCTACTTCACCTAAGACGTGTTGAGATTAGCGTCAAACGGACAAGGGAACCTTGATCTGGGTAACTAGGCCTGCTTCTCCTAAGGTAAGAGTTGAAGTTCATGTTTGATAATGAAGGGTAGTGCAGCATCATGTGTGTGAAAAATTAAAAAGATCCCAAAGGGCCAAAGTAATAAGGTAGACAAAAAGTTAGTATGCTTAATGCTCTGATTAAGAGGTGTAGGGTTAAAAGGCACTTGTTCGGAATAGCAAATGGGGGATGCAATTATCTAAAGCTGTGGATTTGGTAGTTACACATGCACAAGTGCTATTGAGCTTTGATTTGAATTCTTGATCATGTACTTCTAATTTCCAAACATAAGGCTAGTGTACATTAATGATTCCGGATTCATAATCTTTGGTTGATTCGGTAAAGGAAGAGCTAGATATTAAAGTGTGAACTTTACAAACTCTTGTTGGTCTTAAATTTTAATTTATTTACATTGCTAAGGGACTAGCAATGAGTAAGTTGGGAGGTATGATAAGTGTTATATTTCATATTATAATTTGCATCACATTCATCATTTTTGAGCATTTAATAAGCATAGTTGTGCATTAATAAGGCCAAAATCTCATTCTCACCATTTTTCTAAGTTTACATGATTTTATCATCAATTTTGCGTCAAAATGGCAATGTGAGAAATAGTTAGAAAAATACACAATTATTGTAATTTATTTTCTGACGAGGAATATTCAATATTTTTATATTTCATGAATTTTCAGGGATTAGCGACCAACGTTCGGTCGCTATTTGGAATCAACGATCAAGATTCGGTCGCTATTTGGAGGAATTAGCGACCAACGTTCGATCGCTATTTGGAATCAACGACCAAAACTCGGTCGCTATTTAATGCATGTCAAAATAAGGAAAGAAGAATTAGCGACTTTCTGCAAAGTCACCATTTTCTGATTTTATGGGAAAAAGAAAAATATCAAAACGAGGAAATAAAGATTTTACGACCGTGCGAGCAGACGCTGATTCATGAAAAAATGCCATCACCCAAGTCGCCATTTGCAGAAAAACCACAAATAGAACGGAAGCTCCTGAATGCCGTATTTTGAGCTTATCTTCACCTATTTTACAGAAAGGAGGATTCTAATGCTGGCAAGAAGTCTAATTTGATCAAGCTACATTGCTGGAAATTCGGATTTGAACTGGATTGGGATGTCTACGATCAAGAAGGTTCTCCTGTTCACTATAAAAAGGTGCCATGGCCGACGGTTTTGAGAGTTCAACTTTTGGAAGTTAGCCTTTCTTCTAGGCTAGTTTTCATGCTTTTATAGCGATCTTTTCAAATTGCTTTCTTCTTAAAAATTATGTGTTTTTAAGTCTTCTACAATTTCTTCTTCTTCCTCTTCTTCTGAATCTTCCCCGTTTTAAAGTTATTCTTCTATTTTCAAAGCTCTATTCTGTGAATTTTACTGTTCATCTAGTTTTTAAAACTCTGGTTTTTCTTTGTTTTTCTCCCCCTTCTGATCCTCTTATACCTCTGCGTTCTTCACAAAAGTTGTTCATTTTTAGGTGTTCTTCAACTTCTTCTTCTATCCCTTCTTCCAGTTCTTCCTCGTTTTCAAGTTATAACCAATTTTGTAAAGTTCAGTTTTAGGTTTTCTACTGTTCATCTGCGCAGATAGACTCTCTTCTTCCTCATTTTTCACCCTCTTCCTCTCTTCTTCTGTCCCTACACTCCTAAGTAATCTTCTTCGTCTTCCTCTGATCTCCAACTTTATCTTCTTCCACTTTTTCTAAATCTCTCTATATTTAAAGTTATTTTTCTTCCTCTAACCCTCTGTTTTCAATATAATTTTACTACGTTTTCAACTTATTTTTTCCTCCTTTCTTCCATCTTTCTATCTCCCTCTTCCAAATTTTTTCACACATCCCAAGGCGGATCTTCTTCCTTTGATCCTCTCGACGGCGTCTACTTCCACGGCGGGATGAAATTTTAAGGCTCGGCACGGCGGAGACGGCGGCCACTCTTCATCCTCTTGGCTCTTATTTTCTTCCCTCTTCTTTTATTTTACAAGTTGTAATTTTATTTTCACATACATTGTAATCTTTCCTCTTAGTAATAAAGTTCAGATTTTGTGTAATTATGTCTTCTTAGTTTTCTCCATCTCTTTCTAATTTCTATCCTTAACCCTCTCATATTCTTTACTTAGTTTAATTTCATGAAATTTTCCTTTTCTTTAGTTTAGTCTCACTCAAAAGTTCAGATTTTCTGAAATATAAGAATTCTCTTCCATACTATTTTGAAAATATTTCTTCTCCGTGGGATCGACTCGTATTCACCACTTTGCTTAAAATTTAATATTTTTAAGTGAGTGAGTTCGGTTAATTTTAAATTGTGGCACGACTTTTTCAACGACAGGTTTGTGGCTATCAATTTTTGGCGCCGTTGTCGGGGAGGAAATAATTTTTTTTAATGGTCGGAAATTCTTGTGTTTGATTTGTATATAGTTTTACTAATTTTTCTATTTTTTTTTGCAGGAAAAATCAAAAAATCAAAAAATTCTCAGAAATTCGAACTTAGAAATTCTTAGGAAATAATCTGTCATGGAAAGCGTCACTGAAGCCTGAAACTGTAATAGAAAGTAGAAATTCAGAAATTTCAGGAAATTCAAGCGTCGCTAAAATGTCAATAAACGTAGGAAAATGTCCAGATCTGAAAAATTCTGAAAAATTTTAAAAAATCTAAAAAATTCTTTAAAAATCTAAAAAAACAAGAAATCTAGAAAAACACACAAACATGTTTTTAGGTTTTATTTTTGCAGTAGTTTTGCATATGATTTGCTATTTTTTGTTCATAGTTATATTTTCTTCATATCACTTTTTGAAAATTTGAAAAAAAAATCTCAAAAAAAAAATAACAGAAAATAGAAAAAAATTGAAAAAAAATCTCATCATGTCATCATACTTTCATCTTAGTTGCATCTCTTTCATGCATTTTACATTTTAGTTGATTTCCTATTTACTTCCATCACCATTTGAAAAAAAAAACTCTTTCTTTTCTCTTCTCTTTCCCCCTCTCAAGGGCAAGTTACGATTCCTTACACCCTTCTTGGAATTGTAAAGACCCTCCATTGAGTATTCCGTCTCTTTGGATTAGAATTTTCTTTTCTAAGACCTCCATAAGTCCTCACACCTGTGGATTCCCTCACGGACGCCGGGCAGGTTGTACCACGAAGTACCTTGGAGATAGATTACCCTTAGGAGGTTTTACATTAAAAAAAACCATCATGTTGCATGCATTATTCATAGAGTTGTTGTTTGCATTGCATTGAGAAATAAAATAAAATAAAAAAATAAAAAAACAAACCAAAAAAAATTCGTGAGAATATTCCAATCTTTCAGTGGGCTCATAAATTCATTGAGGTGGACTTGTTGGCCCATGTTTCTTGATCTATTCTTTGGGCTATGAATTTAAACTCCATCATTCCACCTTATTATCATGATCATACTGACATGAGGGCCAAGCTGGCCCATTATGTTAACAATAGTCCCACTCAACCTTCACCTTTCACCCAACCTGGCCCGGCCCATTACGACCGTCCATACTCATGGTCAGCTTACAATGAAAGCCAATCACTCATGAGGGCCCAGCTTCATTCCTTTAATCAGGATCATGTCAAATCCACTCCATTCCTTTATGGGCCCTATAATTCATTTCGCCCCCAAGAACATGTTGTGCCCCTGTGATTTTGATGATAGCAAACACTATGAGTTATCTGAACATCTGTGACATGATTTTGATCTCCATGATTTTGATGATAGCATATCATGAATCTGTGTCTAAATGATTGTTCTGCTTTGGGCATATGAACTGTACAGGGTAGTTCATGCATACAGCAAGTCCATACACTCTCTGCTGGTATCTTCATGCTTTTGCCAAGTCTACACATTGCAGTCTAGTCTGAATATCGTCAGCATAGAAAGTCTACACATTTCATTACAGCATGCACACACAAGTCTACACTGTGGTCTTCATTCATGTGCACAGTTCGTGCATCAAGTCTGTACATTGTCTTTGCATAAGGCCACACAAAGTCTGTACATGAAATAGTCTTGCATACTAAAAGTCTGTACAACGTTTGCCTAAGTCTATACAACCATCAGTTGTTAATTGAACAAGTCTATACATCGTGTGCTTCAAGCATTTCCAAGTCTACACATTGGTGTCGTCTGCACACATGTCATAGCAAGTCTGTACATTGGTGGCAAGTCTGTACATTGCCCTGCTTTAGGCACGCTAAGTCTATACAGCCTTTGCATTGCACATAAAGTCTATACAGTCTTTGCATTGCACACAAAGTCTTTACATTCCTTACCTTTACCTACGTTCAGAACACTAAGTCTATACATCGCGTGAAGTCTATACATTGTTATCGTTCAGCGTCTCATATGCATATTTGAGTTGAAGTCTGTACAGCCCAAGTCTGTACATCCACCGTCTCATTTGGGCATCGTTCGTTCAGCAAGTCTGTACATCACCCTAGGTTGCATTATCAAGTCTGTACATTCATCAATGGCTGTGCAATCCTTCAAAGCAAGTCTATACATCCGACCGTCTCATTCAGCATCTCACGCATTTATCAAGTCTATACATTCTTTACTTTAAAGTCTGCACATGGTTGCTTTGAAGCTTTATCAAGTCTATACATTCTTCACTGTAAAGTCTGTACATTGTCCAGCGTCTCTCTCAGCGTCTGAGTGAGTGTGAACATTGCATCGCTAAGTCTATACAATGCATCGTCTCATGCATCGTCTTTCAAGTCGATACATTGTAAGATCAAGTCTATGCATGCATCGTCTCTGCAGCGTCTCTATGTGCAAGTCTATACATTGTCTGGGTGCATAACACAAGTCCATACATTGCATTTGGGCATCAAAGTCTATACACGCAGACAAAGTCTGTACAATCCCTTCCATGCATTCTAAGTCTATACATGCTTCGGATGGCATCACATAAAGTCTGTACATCTGCATTCATTTGTCTGGCTACATAACACTAAGTCTACACATCCCCCCATAGCAAGTCTGCACATCCCGTTTGCACTAAGTCTGTACATCGACTTGGCGCTTGCAAAGTCTGTACATCGACTTGGCACTCGTAAAGTCTGTACATCGGCTTGACGCTCACAGAGCCTTGCTGCGTCTATGTGCATAGTCCATGCATTGTCAAGTCTATACAGCGTCTCTCTTAGCGTCTTGTGCATGCAGCATAGAAAGTCTGTATATTCGTTGACAGACTAATGCATAAACACTAAGACAAAGTCTGTACATTCGGTGACAGCTTGTCTGAGCATCTCATGCATTCAATGTGCATACTTTCATTCTATTGTGCATCCTTCAATACAAAGTCTGCACATTCACTACTGATATGGTTATGCTGATGTTCAACAAAGTCTATACATGCTCTGCTCGTGGCTTAGTCTTTCAATCCATGTTCATTGTGCATATGTGCATCTCCTTCAAGACGAAGTCTATACATTTCTTTCCAAGCATTCAAGTCTATACACTTCATGTGTCTGCATCGCATTCACTTCAAGTCTATACACTCAATGCTGCATCATGCATGTACACACTTTGTTAAAAGCCTGAACCAACTCTGTACATCCCTCTAATATCTTCTTATGACTGCTTGACAGATACATCCTTCGAGAAGAAAATGTTTGGGCACGTGATCCGAGGTTGGCACCTGGCATGTGATCCGAGGTGTACTCTGGACAAAGAGAGCACAAGCCCTACACACGCCCTAGCCGCTGCTGCTATAAATGCAAAGCTTCTTCCTCAGAAGAAGACTGATCGTGAAAAGGAGATTGAGATCGAGATAGAGCAGAGATCAAGGAAGAGTGATCGAAGTAGAGAGGAAAAGAGCAGAAGTAGCATAAGAAAGAAAAGAAGAAGAAGAGAGAAGCTAGGAGCCAGAGTGAGAGAGCAAAAGAAGAAAAAGAAAAAGAGAGATGGAGAGCTCGTGAAGAAGAAGAGAAGCTTCATTGTCTTTGCTTGTCCTTGGATCAGATCCAATCCAGTTTGTTCCTGCGAGAGCTACCTTTTGCATTTCATTTTCCAGCTTTCAGTCACTGCATTTTTTTGTTTCTCTTTTTAACTGTTCACAGTTGTTCTTCCGATCCTCTGGTTTGTGGTCGGGTTCCCTCCGATTTTGAGGAAGAGAGACTTGCGTCTCTGGTTGCCTGTGACTGGGTGTCACTGGTGGTTCCCCTCCGATTTGGAGGAAGGGAGGTCCGAGACCTCTGGGTTGCAAGTGGTTTGGAGTCACTTGTGGGTTCCCTCTGGGTTCGTAGAGGAAGAGAGATCTGTGATCTCTGGTTTGCCAGTGACGGGCTGTCACTAGCAGTTCCCCTCCGGTTTGGAGGAAGGGATATTCGTCTCCGGTTCTGGTCTTGTGGGTAGCAAGTCCAGGTGTCAAGATTCTGTGGGTTGCAGAGCTTGGGTTGAGGGATTTATTTCCCTCGGTTTGTCAAGCTGTTTGGCAGCAATTTTTGCAGACTGAGTCTGCTGTTCTAGCCTTGCTAGTGGAAGCCTCACTCCGGTTTGGAGTGAGTGGTCGACGTAGGTTTGTGGACCGAACCACCTAAAAAATCCTGGTGTTCACTTGTGGTCTGAGTTTCCTTATGTGTTCTTTTCATTGCTGCGCTCATTAGATGCTTGCTTAGGATCGCGTGAGGGCTACTTGAATTGTTGTCTTGCTTTGATCCTTCTAAGTATTCTCAGTATATTTCTGTAACAGCTTTTTAATTCCGTATATCTGTGCATTAGAGATTTAATTAGGCTATATTTGAAGAGGGATACATTCACCCCCCCCTCTGTATCCAGGCCTTGCACCCTATCAATTGGTATCAGAGCGGGTCTCTGACTGATCAGATCCAACGATCTGCAGAGGATCCTGTCATCTTTGGTGCATTTCTGAACTTACCCTCTGGTGCATTGATCTGTATGCTGATTTATTCAATGGGTTCTCCACCGATTTTCAATGGGTCTGATTTTAACTCGTGGGTTAGCAGTCTCCATAACTATGTGAAATTGATGGATCCGGATCTGTGAAAGTTAATCTCACACGGTCCTCACAGACTACCAAAGAAAGAGTCCAAATGGACTGACAGTCACAGATCAAGACATGGAGAGAATCAGAGAGTTTTGAATCTAATGAAAGAAGCTACTGACAAGGCTCTACATTCTTGTTTTTATAACTGCAGGTCCGCTAAGGACATTCTGGATAAGCTGAAGCTAGCTCAGAGGAGAAATGAGGACTGCTGCCTGATGGCTAACAAGAGCAACCATGGCAGTGATCAAGATGAATTCGAAGATGCTGAAGAGGTAACCAATCCTTTCTCTAGTTACACTTTAGACGACTGGGAAGATGCCTATGCCAATCTGTTAGAATCCTATGAAAAACTAGAGAAGAAGAATAAAAAACTGATAAAGAAGCTAAAGAAACATGTGGATGCTAAATCTCGAGGTGAAAACCCTGAAATTCTGAAAACTAAAAATGACATATTTAGAAGACAGTTAACAGATTTTGATTCTATTAGTTCAGATTTAGATCATTTGAAATCTGAAAAATAAACTCTTATAAAACAAATTAGATTACACAAAAAGGAGAATCAAGAGCTTGTTTGTGAAATTGCTGAACTAAAGGAAAGACTTAGCTTAACTGATGATGATCTGGCTCATAACAATGATGTTGTTCAAAATGAAGAACTGGTGAGAAACTTAGAGCTTGTCAACTCTGAATTGGAAAACATGAAATCTGAAAATGAAATACTCAAAAACCAGCTCAAGGAATTTGAACACAAATCAATAAATCTTGAAAAAGAAAATAGACTGATTTCTGAGAAATTGGAAGCTGAAAAAGCAACGAATCTAGAGCTTCAGAAAAACTTCAACAAACCTCAATCTGAGAAACAACAAGAAATGTTTTATGAATGTTAGTTTTCCTTAGATGATTGGATGCTTGATGATGAACTCCTAGAGCAAAACAATAAATTAAAAGAGGAAATCAACAAGCTGAAACATCTGAACACCACATTGTCAGATAGGTTATTGACAATGGAAAAAGGCAAGTGTGTGAGCATGGATAATTCTGATAGGTTGGTGAATGTTGAACAAGAAATTGAGAGTTTAAAAACCATCAACCAAATGCTGAGTGGAAATGTCACTTGCTGTGAAGAAAAGATAGCTAACTATGAGCTTACAATCACATCCCTTCAACAAGAAGTTGATGATTTTAACAGGTCCCTATCTGAAGCTGACAATGAAATAAAGTTAAAACAGGAAGTAGAAAAACTCAAAAGTCTGAATGATGCCTTGCATCAACAAGTCATTTCCTGTGAAACAGATCTGTCCAAATATGAAGCTAATATTGTTGTCTTAAACTCTGAGATTCAAGATTTGAAAAATTCTCTATCAAAATTTGTCAAAGGAAAGGACAATCTGAATAAGCTTCTTGGAAATAATGTTAGTTTTCAGAGAGAGGGACTGGGTTACAGTCCGATAAACAAAAGGAGTAATGGGAATAAAACGTCTACTGTGTTTGTAAAATCCTCTAATCAGAACACAACCTCTACTCCTTCTGTTTTTTAATTCACTGCACAAAAGTTCACTGTCAATTCCAAATCTGCAGAACAAATTCAAAAACTGAAAAAGAATGAAAATTCACTGAAAAGGGACAAAGATGTCTTTGTTAGTACAAAGAAAGCTGCACACAAGAGACATGATCTCTCACACACTCATTAAAAAGGGGTCATGCTATTATTGTGGGAAAGTAGGTCACATAATGGAAGATTGCAGATTGATGTTAAAGGATGAGCATGCTAGTGGAACATTACATTCTAGAAATTTTTCTGATAGAAACCATGCTACTAGGAAGCCTGATGCTTTATGTTATTATTGTGGTAAGTATGGTCATCTCATGAATGAACGCTTTATCATGAAAGAAGATAATAAATTGTATGCCAGGTCTTCCATGCATCTTCATGGTCCATATAGAACTAAACACAAGTCTAGTCAGCACATTGTGTGCTTTAACTGCAATAAGCCTGGGCACAAGGCTGTTGAGTGCTAGTTTGGATCCACTTGGGGTAAAAATGGTTTTCATAGAAGAAATTCTTTTGCTTTCTCTCACTGTGGGAAGAATGACCATACAGTCAAGAACTGTTGGCATGTTCAGAAGAACTCTGTTAACCCCTATGTTGTCAAATTCCCTGCAAAATCATTTGCAAAATTTTCATGCTATAACTGTGGTAAGCAAGGTCACAAATATGCTGAATGTTGGCTGATTAAGAATAAGAATCAAACTGCTCATGCATACAACAGAAAATCTTATGATCATGTTTATAAACCTCATACTGCTGTTACTATGCATCATAAGAACCAGAAACCAGTCACATCATGTAGATATTATGGAAACTATGGTCACTCTATGGACAATTGCTACTTGATGGTTCATGATGACCATGTTGCTAAGAATTTGTTTAGAACACCTGTCAGGACTAACGCAGGACCCAAAGCTGCTTGGGTCCCTGTAGGATCAAAATGATCAAAAACTTTGCAGGTGTGCCTTGGACTGAGGAATAAAGAGGGGTAAATTAAACCAAGGCACCCAAGTTGATAAAGCCCATTTCAGGTAGATTCTCTGCACTTCCTATTCTTAGATTTACTGCATAGCATTTTAAATCTATTTTTACACATTCTTTAATGTTCAACATTGTCAGATTTAAATTTTTTGAACTCTCCTCATACATGATTTGCATATTAAAGATTGTCTAAAATTACATATGCATACATATAGTGAATGCATTGCATTTCCTTACATTAAAAAATCTAAAAAGAAATGACTCATTGCATCTAGACAGGGGGAGCATTCCTGGTTGATCACTTTTTCACCTCTTGAACTCCTTCTATCTAGCAATCTGATCCATTCTCTTGGCAATTGTGTGGTTCACTTGAATTCCCTGTTGTCTATACTTGTGTAGCTATTCTGTCTGTATTCCAGACTCAGCTATTGATTCTGCCTGCTGTGAATTCAATTGCTAGCTTGTTCCTATCATTCACATTTCTTCATATCTTGTCAAGTCTGGTCCAAGCTAATCTGACTGAATTTTAGTCCTTAATGCTGGCTTCTGATTGCTCTATGCTATTCTCTCAATAAAAATGCTTTGTTGACTCCACTGATTTCCTGACAATGTCAATGATTCATCTGAATGAGGAAAGATTTTAGTCAGTGTACCCTAGACATAAATCAGACATATTCTGAAAAGAAGAATCTTCTATTATACTGGCTTAAGAATGTCTGATGAATCAAATTTATTTAAGACTAATGTATTTATTAGGTTTTGATGTAAAAGACTTGAAAATATCTGAATCATCATACTTAATAAATCTTAACCAATTGTCTCATGAACTTCATGCAAAACCTTCTGAAAACTGAAATTTTAAAAGACATGGCTATCCTTGGTCAAGA
Source organism: Amorphophallus konjac (assembly GCA_022559845.1). Lineage (NCBI taxonomy): Eukaryota > Viridiplantae > Streptophyta > Magnoliopsida > Alismatales > Araceae > Amorphophallus > Amorphophallus konjac. The sequence goes on along the minus strand of CM040119.1, from coordinate 274,853,451 downwards.
TACATGTAGAAGGTATTGTTCTTAAACATTTCAGTGTACTGAGCATTGTTTGAAAAATCTGAAAACATTAAAAAATTTAAAGAAAGAGCAATGACTTTGGTCACAGAGAAACTGGGTTCTCTATCAAAGAAATAGAGTAAGCCCATGTCATGAAGTGCCATAGTTACCTCTCTTATAAAAATGATTGAAAATATGGCAGAGCAATGGCATGGTTGTGTTGAGTAACTGGGGATTCTGGCCTCTCATCAAGGTGTCTCCTCATGTAAAAAGATACTCCATTGCTAACTCTGTTCTCCTTGAGAGGCAATATGGTTGTCACACTGAGTAACTGGGTCACTTCACCTAAGACGTGTTGTGCCTCACGTAAAAAGGTGTTGACTGAACCAAACTTGCTCAGGAAAAATGAGTGCTGTTCAATAGAAAAATCTGAAAAACTAAAGACAAGTTCAGTCACATTTATCTCTGTTTAATCTCAATATTATCTTGTGTAACTTCCATAGGAGTCATTGAATTTAAATGAGTAAGATGGAAGGAGGTTAAATATGAATATCAAATGAGTTGTTGGTTCATCTTTATTAAAAGGTGTTTCAGATATGAGTATTGAATTTTCTTGATAAACTTTGAATACATCACTCTTAAATCATGATGGTAAGTTTAAACTCATTCATAATCTATTATAATTGAAGAATCTAAAATTCGTTTACAAAGATTTATGAATTTGGTGTGCTAATGAAAATCTTGCTTCCTCATTTATTCATTGTGCTTACATATTGTGGTAATCCTTGAGTGCCTATTTGCTTTTGCTGATAGATGCTTATCTCCTCTTGACATACCTCAACTCCTTTCTGGCTTCAAGGGGGAGATTAACCTGCTTGTCACATGTTGTGCATGATTTGATCTGGATGGTATAGGAGAGCATTCTGCTGCATCATTGACTTGTTTTGTGCTTCATTGTTTAACTGCCTCTGTGTCTTTCATGTCTAAATGACTGAGTCAAAGGGGGAGTATTTTCTTTATTCATATCATGTATGCTTGTATTTCCCATCTCAAACTATTTTTCTTTTTGATGAAGTCAAAGGGGGAGAATAGTTTGACATGAGTCAGTGTGACTCATAGTGTTGTGAATAGTTTGACATGAGTCAGTGTGACTCATAGTGTTGCCATCATCAAAAAGGGGGAGATTGTTGCGCCCCTGTGATTTTGATGATAGTAAACACTATGAGTTATCTGAACATCTGTGACATGATTTTGATCTCCATGATTTTGATGATAGCATATCATGAATCTGTGTCTGAATGATTATTCTGCTTTGGGCATATGAACTGTATAGGGTAGTTCATGCATACAGCAAGTCCATACACTCTCTGCTGTTATCTTCATGCTTTTGCCAAGTCTACACATTGCAGTCTAGTCTGAATATCGTCAGCATAGAAAGTCTACACATTTCATTGCAGCATGCACACACAAGTCTACACAGCGGTCTTCATTCATGTGCACAGTTCGTGCATCAAGTCTATACATTGTCTTTGCATAAGGCCACACAAAGTCTGTACATGCAATAGTCTTGCATACTTAAAGTCTGTACAGCGTTTGCCTAAGTCTACACAACCATCAGTTGTTAATTGAACAAGTCTATACATCGTGTGCTTCAAGCATTTCCAAGTCTGCACATTGGTGTCGTCTGCACACATGTCATAGCAAGTCTATACATTGGTGGCAAGTCTGTACATTGCCCTGCTTCAGGCATGCTAAGTCTATACAGCCTTTGCATTGCATATAAAGTCTATACAGTCTTTGCATTGCACACAAAGTCTTTACATTCCTTACCTTTACCTACGTTCAGAACACTAAGTCTATACATCGCGTGAAGTCTATACATTGTTATCGTTCAGCGTCTCATATGCATATTTGAGTTGAAGTCTGTACAGCCCAAGTCTGTACATCCACCGTCTCATTTGGGCATCGTTCGTTCAGCAAGTCTGTACATCACCCTAGGTTGCATTATCAAGTCTGTACATTCATCAATGGCTGTGCAATCCTTCAAAGCAAGTCTATACATCCGACCGTCTCATTCAGCATCTCACGCATTTATCAAGTCTATACATTCTTCACTTTAAAGTCTGCACATGGTTGCTTTGAAGCTTTATCAAGACTATACATTCTTCACTGTAAAGTCTGTACATTGTCCAGCGTCTCTCTCAACGTCTGAGTGAGTGTGAACATTGCATCGCTAAGTCTATACAATGCATCGTCTCATGCATCGTCTTTCAAGTCTATACATTCTAAGACCAAGTCTGTGCATGCATCGTCTTTGCAGCGTCTCTATGTGCAAGTCTATACATTGTCTGGGTGCATAACACAAGTCCATACATTGCATTTGGGCATTAAAGTCTATACACGCAGACAAAGTCTGTACAATCCCTTCCATGCATTCTAAGTCTATACATGCTTCGGATGGCATCACATAAAGTCTGTACATCTGCATTCATTTGTCTGGCTGCATAACACTAAGTCTACACATCCCCCCATAGCAAGTCTGCACATCCCGTTTGCACTAAGTCTGTACATCGACTTGGCGCTCGCAAAGTCTGTACATCGACTTGGCGCTCGTAAAGTCTGTACATCGGCTTGGCGCTCACAGAGTCTTGCTGCGTCTATGTGCATAGTCCATGCATTGTCAAGTCTATACATCGTCTCTCTTAGCGTCTTGTGCATGCAGCATAGAAAGTTTGTACATTCGTTGACAGACTCATGCATAAACACTAAGACAAAGTCTGTACATTCGGTGACAGCTTGTCTAAGCATCTCATGCATTCAATGTGCATACTTTCATTCTATTATGCATCCTTCAATACAAATTCTGCACATTCACTGCTAATATGGTTATGCTGATGTTCAACAAAGTCTATACATGCTCTGCTCGTGGCTTAGTCTTTCAATCCATGTTCATTGTGCATATGTGCATCTCCTTCAAGACGAAGTCTATACATTTCTTTCCAAGCATTCAAGTCCATACACTTCATGTGTCTGCATCGCATTCACTTCAAGTCTATACACTCAATGCTGCATCATGCCTGGACACACTTTGTTAAAAGTCTGAACCAACTCTGTACATCCCTTTAATATCTTCCTATGACTGCTTGACAGATACATCCTTCGAGAAGAAAATGTTTGGGCACGTGATCCGAGGTTGGCACCTGGCACGTGATCCGAGGTGTACTCTGGACAAAGAGGGCACAAGCCCTACACACGCCCTAGCTACTGCTGCTATAAATGCGAAGCTTCTTCCTCAGAAGAAGACTGATCGTGAAAAGGAGATTGAGATCGAGATAGAGCAGAGATCAAGGAAGAGTGATCGAAGTAGAGAGGAAAAGAGCAGAAGTAGCAGAAGAAAGAAAAGAAGAAGAAGAGAGAAGCTAGGAGCCAGAGTGAGAGAGCAGAAGAAGAAAAAGAAAAAGAGAGATGGAGAGCTCGTGAAGAAGAAGAGAAGCTTCATTGTCTTTGCTTGTCCTTGGATCAGATCCAATCCAGTTTGTTCCTGCGAGAGCTACCTTTTGCATTTCATTTTCCAGCTTTCAGTCGCTGCATTTTTTTGTTTCTCTTTTTAACTGTTCACAGTTGTTCTTCCGATCCTCTGGTTTGAGGTCGGGTTCCCTCCGATTTTGAGGAAGAGAGACTTGCGTCTCTGGTTGCCTGTGACTGGGTGTCACTGGTGGTTCCCCTCCGATTTGGAGGAAGGGAGGTCCGAGACCTCTGGGTTGCAAGTGGCTGGGAGTCACTTGTGGGTTTTCTCTGGGTTCGTAGAGGAAGAGAGATCTGTGATCTCTGGTTTGCCAGTGACGGGCTGTCACTAGCAGTTCCCCTCCGGTTTGGAGGAAGGGATATTCGTCCCCGGTTCTGGTCTTGTGGGTAGCAAGTCCAGGTGTCAAGATTCTGTGGGTTGCAGAGCTTGGGTTGAGGGATTTGTTTCCCTCGGTTTGTCAAGCTGTTTGGCAGCAATTGTTGCAGACTGAGTCTGCTGTTCTAGCCTTGCTAGTGGAAGCCTCACTCCGGTTTGGAGTGAGTGGTGGACGTAGGTTTGTGGACCGAACCACCTAAAAAATCCTGGTGTTCACTTGTGGTCTGAGTTTCCTTATGTGTTCTTTTCGTTGCTGCGCTCATTAGATGCTTGCTTAGGATCGCGTGAGGGCTACTTGAATTGTTGTCTTGCTTTGATCCTTCTAAGTATTATCAGTATATTTCTGCAACACATTTTTAATTCCACATATCTGTGCAGTAGAGATTTAATTAGGCTATATTTGAAAAGGGATACATTCACCCCCCCTCTGTATCCGGTCCTTGCACCCTATCAGAACAAGCCCAAGTTGCTCAAAGACCATGCAGACCTTCTTATGATTCTTATTGGAGAGGACAACATAATAGTTCTTGGGATTCTTATCAAGGCCCAGCCCAAAATCCTCCGGATCAATTCTTTAAAATTGGGCTCCATCTTCAAATCACTTTTATGATCAAGCACACTATGGAGGAAAACCCACACCCTCGCCAATATCTCATTACCAAGCGGATCATCATTCAACTTCTTACCCCTCAAACGTTGCTTCTCAATCTACACATTTATCTCCTCCACATTCAACTCTCAATCACAAGGAGAACTTTAATCAATTTTATCAATTCATCATGACCCAAAATCAATCCACCCAAGCCCGACTAGATCGACTTGCTGAAACTATCAAGGGCATGGAATTGGATCAATTGCCTAGCTACTCCAATGATAATTCTGATTACCAACTTCCACAATTTGACAATACTGAAAGCTTTTATGAACAACCCATGGTTTCCCATGAACACAATACTAAAATCACTCACAATTTAGATCATGTGGAAAATATGGAGGATTCTTATCAGGAAGTTTTAAAGGACGCTAGCTATAGTTATGAGGATGACCAAAAGGGTGAGTTTGAGGAGCTTGAGTTTAGTTTCCCTTATGAGGAGAGTTCTAGAGAAGTTGATGATCACACGTTGGGGGGTGAAGAAGATGAAAGTAGTGTGCCAGTCCATGATCAAATCACATTCACTCCCTTTCTTGAATTTGAAGAGACTTTGTTCCAAGGGAAGGATGAAAATGATGTGCGAGTGGAGAATGAATTGAGTGAGGCTATTACTGATCTCTCTTGGGTAAAGGAGGAGGCGGGTACCTTTCAAAATTTTTATCTCAATTGGGCATCTCTAAATCAAGGGGAGGATATTGATTTGTTATCTATTCCTGACATCGGAAACTCTCACTTTGTGTTGGACACTTTTATGTTGGCCAATTTATCCGATTCCATTGAACCTTCCAAGCTTCATGGTGTTAAGGAGTATGCTTCTTTCACTGTTGATTCTCCTAAGCTCCTTGACACTGATCCTTTGCTTGAAACTCCTCTCCCTTTGATCCCTTCTCACCCCACTAATGTTTATGAAATCTCTAAAAGTGAGGAAGAACAAGACATTTTGCTTGATAATATGGTCTTCATTAATGTTTTCAACACTTACAAAGACCACAAGTGGGAAGAAAATTTGATAATTATTCATCGGGGGAATCCGTTTGGCCTAACTGATCCATCATGGTATTTACCTCAGGCCACCATGTTAAAAGTAAGGTTGTTAACCCATGCATTGCATGATCAACCTAATTGTGATAACAACCACTCTAGCCCCTACGCTATCATGCTCAATCTCGTCTTGCTGTGGTATAATGTTTGATTTTTCAATGAAGACGAGATAACGTGGTGGCTTATTTTTAAATCTACATGTTGGTTATGAAGCTTGCACGTTCTTTCCTGAGTCTGGCTGAAGACGGAAAATTTAGCGCTTCTGGGAGGCAACCCAAGATTTTTGTTATTTGACGTTTTTGTTTGAGTGTGTTTCAGTAATCAGGTCAAGGCCAAGGAGAGGAAGTCGTCGACGTCCATAACATTAATGGAATTTCATCCCGCATATCAGGTTGTCTCTTTTCTACTCAGAAGTATTTATTATTAATTGTTCTATTGCTTTCAATTCTATATGGCATTAAGGATAATGTCATTCAAGTTGGGGGGGAAGAGAGAAAAGTTTCATGATGTATATAGAACAACTTGATAGAAATTTCTGCATGATATAATGAAAAATGAAAAGATGAAATCCCAAAATGAGTTTTGTTGATTTATGCTTTTATTGAAAGTAATTCTGGAATAGAAAAGGCTAGGAGAAGGATGAAGGAAAATTAGTCAATCTAGTCATGGAAAATCGATATAAGAATCTATTTAAAGTTCATGTGCACTTTAGAAAAAATAAAAAATCACTATGCACACTAATGAAACAAACAAGGTAAGCCCTCTGCTATTTTGGGTATGTTGTCTGATATTCTGCACTTCTTAAGAAAAATGATCTTTTTATAAAGCTTTCTGCCAAGTTATCTAGCAAATTAGTGCAAAAGGCATAATGAAAAAAAAGAACATCATGAAAAATGTCTCGAATCTTAGGAGCTGGGCCTACTTCACACCTAAGACGTGTTGAGGTTCGCGCCAAACGGACAAGGGAACTTGATCTGGGTAACTGGGCCTGTCACGTCCCGAGCCTTTATTACAGCGGAAGAATAACTCGGGGAGTGCGAATAGCCGGCATGGTAAACCTCTTGCAAGCAAGAACGATCAGAGCGTAAGACAATCACACATAAAGATGCAATTGCACAATATATATTCAAATTTTAACTTTATTTCATTGATAATCAAATTGAACCCTCAATTACAATCACTAATTCAACTTCCATTATGTACTAGACTCAAGAAATAGGAAAATTACATAGACTCAGTCTAAACAATTTATACTTCCTAAGTCTTCACTCTCATTTTGACAATACTATCATTCGCTCTAGGACCCGCTACTTGTATAACCCGAATCCGAATTCGAATCACTTCCATCTCCTGAAAAGATTGGAAATAGGTAATGAGCACACTTGCCCAGTAGGTATCTTCGTATGAACATGAAGGTACTATTAAAGTAATTAACAATTTAGCTCTAAAGAATAAGGTAAAAATCATGTGAATGCGATCAATCATGCGATTAAACCAAAGTAACAAGATGATCATGTAAGTTAGAATGAGAACAAATACAAACTAGTAAGAATGTAACAAGAACATGATATTGGCCTTTCATGAACAAGAATGTATCGAGAATGTACTAGCAAGCCACATAATCATCACTCCAGTATCTTTTGCTTATGAGCAAGTACTTTGTGAATTTCTGTGGAATATCAAGCAAGAAAGTCATGTACAAGAATGTCATGTCGTGCCGTGGATTTTCACTTATTTATAGAGAAAGTACTCTCAGCGCAATGTGGCGCCAGTAGCATCATACCCCATGATTTATAAAATAGTATGTTTCCGATAATCAGCCGAGGGGACCAGCATAGAGCCCATGAACACAATCAGTGCTCGATCGCATCTTCAAGTATAAATCAAGTTACTTCCACGCATGTTAACAATAAAATATGGCCAAGAATGTAATAAGTTCAATAAGCTCATGATAACAATAATTTAATGAATGAATGCTTTAATAAGAATCATGAGAAATCAAGAATGACTTAAGCAAGGTTATGCTTGTGGAAATAAATCGGCAGCATAACGATACGTTCTTTATTTTCCATTCATTATATTAGGTTTCTTGATCAATATGATAAGTTCTAGATCATTAATAGTCCATCTAGAAACCTTGGAATATCAACCCTTGCTCCACCTTGGGTTAAAATACTGAAGCAGTGTGACGGTCGTGTACTGGGCCGTTACATGATGTGACGCTCCAGTATTGGGCCGTTACATTAGTCTGAATCTAGAACCAAGAAATCGGACTCAGTGGAATGTGACGGTCGTATATTGGGCCGTAACTTGTGCCTGACGGTCTAACATAGAGCTGTTACATTACTGATAACCAAAATCATCGATAGTGTAATCAAATCAATGGGCTATAATGGTACAACCAACTTGGCGTCCTAGTGGGAATCCCAGGCTCGCGGAGAATTACGGAGGCCCTGAAACAAGATTTCCTAATTCATTGGAAGGAATATCCAATAGAGAGGTCCTCATGTCCAAGAATAGTGTTCCTATAGTGTAAAGTGAACTAATGGACAACATATCGGAATATGTGCCATATACTTAAAGAAATGACTCTATAGATGGAAAAGAATGTGTAACATTATGAAACCAAGATAAAACTCCGTCAATACAACTTTGGAAAATCATGATTTAGAATACAAAATTATAGAGTTTAAGCCAATGAAATTAGCATAACTTAAAATAACCTAAGACACATTAATCATACAATTTGATTATGAATCAGAAACTAAACTCAAAGTCATGATAATTGGTCCAAACTTAGCTATCTAAGCTTATTTATAAGTAAACTTAACTGGTTATTATTCTGCCTTGGGCTGACAGAACACAAGTGTCTGACGGTCTAGGATAGGTACGTTACAGTGTGTGACGGTTTATCGAGGGGCCGTTACAGTGGTGTAACGCTCCTACTAGGGTGCGTCAGAGACAATAGAACAAATAAAAGCATAACAGGTTGTGACGGTCTATCGTAAGGCCGTTACATTCATGTGATGGTCTCGCGTTAGTGCGTCAGAGAACCTGCTGGCAGTAAACTAAAGTGAAAGTTTATGAAAACATAACATGCTTGGAAATCAACATATTACCACTGTCCTAGTCATGATAACGATGCATAGGCCAACTATATGCAAGGGTTTAGTGAATAGACAAGATAATACCTTTTTATTTCCATTTAAGGCTAAGAAATGCATGAATGTATAAAACTATAAAATCATGAAATTCTCAGTCTATAATGCAAGAAATCAAGCACAGTTAGAGGGATTTTATTCCTAACAAGTTGTTTTTACCAATCATGAGATAACCTACCTCTTCTAGAATCTTAAAACTTCGAATTTGATGCTAGGTGCTACCCTTAGTCCCTTGTACTTCTTGTGATAAATCAGCAACTTCAATCTGCTCTATTTCCTCAGCCTCTTATCCTAAGGATGTGAAATTTTGAGGGTAAGAAGATGAAACTATTGGGAACAAAAGTTCTAAAGGATCGTACTCTAATTACCTCGTTTAGTCGTCCTAATCTCTGGATCTTCAGGGGACTTGCTTTTAGATTCCTGGGTTGCTAAGGTTGAATCAGTAACTTTGGAAGCTTCTATCTCCTTGGTTACTTGATCTCTTAGCACGAAATTTGGAGAACCATTAGTCTAAAGTATACTAAACAAAAGCTTCTAAAGAACTTACCTGAATTTATGATGCCTTACCTTGATTCTTCACGAGCCAAAAGTAAGGGTCGCTCAGTTCAGAACTAGGTCCTATTTATAGGGTTTCGACTAGGGTTTGAAGATTAGCTCGATTCTAGAGTCCTTAATTTGCCAGAACCTAATCCCTATGAGTCCTTAGTAATGTTATAAGCTTCCCTAAGTCGATCTCTTGTAGATAGGATTTCAAAGTTCCAATCTTTTTACAATTTCCTCACCTTACGGAATCTGCAGGATGTAACGGTTGTGTCTAGGTGTGTTACATGGCTGTGGCGGTCGCCCGATAGACCGTTACATTCAACGTATATAGAGTTTTAATTTAATCAAACTCTTTTATTCGTTTATCCACATAATTATCTTATATCAATAGTATTTATCCTTAAAATATGTGAATAAGCTAATTACCCTTCTAGAATATGGGCCAAACTTAATGGGCTTAGTCCATTAACCTTTTGGATAATAATTAGATAGGCTAGGTTAACTAATTAGCCTAATTGAGCCTTATAATGACTTATTAATCAAATAATCCTTCATTAATTTATTTAGGCCTTTATAATTTTCAGAAAACTATTTTATAAATAAAAAATTATATATATAAATTCTGGGGTACTACACCCTCCCCCACTTAGAAGAATTTGGTCCCCAAATTTAATATATGGATTTCGGAGAGTGTACTTACAGTTAAATAATTCTGGAAATCTTTTTCGCATGGCTGTTTCGGTTTCCCAAGTTGCTTCATATGGCCATGTTTTCTTCCATTGAATCTTGACCATAGGAATAACTTTATTTCTTAGTTGACGCACTTCCCATTCCAGAATCTTTATTGACGTTTGTTCGTATGTCATGTCCTTCTGAATTTCCAGATTGTCATAAGTAATAATATGGTCAGGATCATATACATACTTCTTCAGCATAGAGACGTGAAATAGATGAACTCCTGCTAATTGTGGAGGTAAAGCCAGTTTGTAAGCCACTTCACCAATCCGTTCAAGAATTTCAAACGGGCCAATGGATCTTGGTGTTAGCTTTCCTTTAATGCCAAATCTTCGAATACCACGACCTAGAGAAACCTTTAAATATACATGATCTCCTACCTGAAACTCCAAGTCACGTATTCGATTGTCAGCATAAGACTTTTGCCTATCTTGTGCGATTTTCATTCTTTCTTGAATGAGCTTGATCTTTTCTGTAGAATCCCTGATAAGATCGGGGCCTAGAAATTGCTTTTCTCCTATTTCATTCCAGCATATTGGTGATCGACAACTTTTTCCATATAAAGCTTCAAAAGGTGTCATTTGTATGCTAGCCTGATAGCTATTGTTATATGCAAACTCTACTAGAGGCAAGTGATCATGCCAACTACCTCCAAAGTCGATAGCATAAGCCCTGAGCATATCTTCTACTACCTGATTCGTTCTTTCTGTTTGACCATCTGTTTGTGGATGAAAAGCTGTGCTAAAATTCAATCTAGTCCCTAGTGAATGTTGTAGACCCTTCCAGAATTGTGATGTGAATCGAGGATCCCTATCAGATATAATAGTGATGGGGACACCATGTAGTTTGATAATCTCCTTTATGTATAATGCTGCTAGAATATCCACAGACAATCGACCCTTTATTGGTATGAAGTGTGCGGATTTAGTCAATCGGTCTATGATTACCCATATTCCATCGTGTCCACCTCTGGTCTGGGGTAAACCCATAATAAAGTCCATCCCTATACTCTCCCATTTCCATTCGAGAATACTCAAGGGGTGTAATTTACCTGCGAGTCTAAAATGCTCTGCCTTTACTTGTTGGTAGGTGAGACATCGAGATACGAAGTCAGCTATTTCTCTCTTCATATTGGGCCACCAGAAATTTCTTTTGAGATCTTGATACATCTTTGTTCCTCCTAGATGAATTGTGTATTTGGAATTATGCGCTTCATCTAGGATTAGTTTCTTCGTAGCCTCATGATCTGGTACACATATTCGGCCTTTAAATAACAATATTCCGTCATTGGAAATAGAAAAATCCGGCCTTTGTTCCATATTGGCTTTAATTTCCAGTAATATAGGATCATCATTTTGCAGCTTGACCAGATCTTCTATCAATGTAGGTTGAGCTCAGATATTAGATATAAAATAATCTTCTTCCTTTATATCTATATCTAAGTTCAACTAGGCAAATTGAGGAACAAGGTTAGTTACACTTATCATAAGACTTGATAGCATACCCATTGATTTTCTGCTGAGTGCATCTGCTACAGCATTAGCCTTGCCAGGATGATATTGAATATCAAAATCAAAGTCTTTGAGATATTCTAACCACCTCCTCTGCCTCATGTTAAGCTCCTTTTGAGAGAATAAATATTTCAAGCTTTTATGGTCCGAGTAGACCGTGAACTTTTCTCCATAAAGATAATGACGCCAAATTTTCCAGGTGAAAATAACCGTTGCTAATTCCAGATCATGTACAGGATAGTTTTCCTCGTGACGTTTCAATTGTCTTGAAGAATAACAGATTACTTTTCCATTCTGCATGAGAACGCATCCTAAGCCAATGCCAGACGCATCCGTATACACTTCGAATCCACCACCCTCCATTGGTAGTGATAAAATAGGAGCTATTGTAAGATGATTCTTAAGAGTTTGAAAACTCTTCTCACATTCCTCTGACCAGACAAAAGGATTTTCTTTTCTTGTGAGTCTAGTTAAAGGAACCGCAATTTTTAAGAAGTCTTTAATGAATCTCCTATAATAACCAGCTAGACCCAGAAAGCTTCTTACTTCTAATACAGTCGTTGGCCGACTCCAATTCTTGGCAGCTTCTACCTTAGAAGGATCCACATCAATACCTTCTTTTGAAATAATGTGGCCTAGGAATGAGACTTCCTCGAGCCAGAATTCACACTTATTGAGGTTGGCATAAAGCTTGTGTTCTCTAAGTGTTTGTAAAGCTATTTTCAAATGTTGTTCATGTTCCTCTTTCGTCTTGGAATATATCAAGATGTCATCAATGAAGACGACAATGAACTGGTCCAGATATGGCTGGAAGACATTGTTCATAAGTTGCATGAATGCTGCTGGGGCATTAGTTAACCCAAACGGCATCACTACGAATTCATAGTGGCCATAACGACTTCGAAAAGTTGATTTATAAATGTCCTCTTTTTTAATTCTAAGCTGATGATAACCTGATCTGAGGTCTATCTTAGAGAAATATTCTGCTCCCGAAAGCTGATCGAAGAGCTCATCAATACGCGGCAACGGATACTTATTTTTAATTGTGAGTTGATTCAGTCGCCGGTAATCGATGCATAGCCTGAGAGAACCATCCTTCTTCTTGACAAATAGAACCGGCGCACCCCAAGGGGATGTGCTAGGTCTGATGAAGCCCTTGTCCAGAAGTTCCTGCAACTGCTTCTTCAATTCCTTGAGTTCTATGGGGGACATCCTGTAAGGGGCTATAGAAACAGGTGATGCTCCCGGAATGAGTTCAATAGTGAAGTTCACTTCCCTCTCGGGCGGTAAACTGGGTAATTCGGACAGAAACACATCGGGGAACTCATTTACAATAGGAATGTCTACTAAGATAATCTCCTTAGATTCGGTGATAATTACGGAAGCAAGAAAAGCTTTACATCCTCGCGAGATAAGTTTGCAAGCGTGAAGTGAGGATATGATAGTGGGGTGTTTCTTGTACTTGATGCCAAGAAAAGAGAATCTTGGAAGACCGTGTTGGAACCCTAGTTTTGATAATGACAACTATGAATCATGTTTAGATTAAAATGGTTAAATCCTTTTATTTTGTCTTCATGTCTTGCTCACTTGCTGCAAGTCATTTCACGCTTGAGCACTTGTCTCCGTGCATAACATGTCCTTGCATCTCACCTCTCCAACTTGGTGCAAGCTTTAGTCAGTGCAATCGTCGTCTGGTATGGACCGTTAGATCGTGTCTCTTCATCTCAGTGCAAATACGTCTTGGTGCAAGCGGTGTCCCGTACTTCTCTTTATCAATTCGGTGCAAGTCTCTGTCTCACTCACAAACCCTGTAGCCCCGTTTCCATCTCGGTGCATTACGTGTCTAGACATAAATTGGCTCAGCGTATTTCATTGTATTTCGTTGCAGCATACATTTTTAGGTTCGTGCATATCTTGTTTGTGCATCTATGTGCGTCTCGCCTTTCAGACTCGGTGCAAGGTCTGTCTTGCATCCGTTTTTTATTTGTATGATTCTTCTCTTTCATCTCGGTGCAAATCTCGCAAATCCCACTTGGTGCATCAACTGTGTTACACAGTTGTTTTAAGAGTCCGTGCAAATCTTTGATCCTTTCTTTTGACTCGGTACAAAGTCTTCTTCTTGTGCCTCTTGGACCCATGTCTGTGCATATGGTGTCAAGTTGTTGTGTAAGTCAATACATTGGTTGACTTGAAATCTCTACTCAGCGCATTCTATGTTTGAACATAACAGTGCAACCTATGCTAAGCGTTTGATTAAAGGCCTGTGTTTTCTGACAGAGCTTCTCTCCGAGGAGGGGCACGTGATCCAAGGCAGATCGACCTCCTAATGAGTGCCACGTGGAAGGCTACAACGCTTAGATCGCGACACGTGGCTGAGAGCCTTCTGGAAGCTAATGGACGGGAGTTCTTCATCCACACGCCCAGTGAGAGTATATAAGAAGACAGTGATCGATGCAGAAAAAAAAAATAGATGAAGAAGAGAAGAGAAGAAGAATAAGGAGTGAGCCAATTAAAAAGGAGAGCCTGCACGATCCAGTGAGAAGAAGAAGAAAAGAGAGCAGCAGAGAAGAAAAGAGAAATTGCAGAAGAAAAGAGAGAGAGAGAGAGAGAGTTCGTGAAGAAGAAGAAGAGAAGCTTCATCAGAAGATCTGTCTTCACTGGAATCTGGATCAAATCCAATCCAGTCAGCTCCGTGCGAGCCACATCATGTGCTTATAGCTTGCAGCTTTCAGTTGCTGTGTGTCCTCGTCTTTTGTTTCTCTTTTCTCATTTGTCATTTACTCAAGCTGTGGGTCAGCGGTTGCAGAGGATTTGTTCCTCTGGTCAGCAAGCTGTAAGGCCCAGCGAAGCTGTGTATCAGCGGATGGCAAGCTGTGTTGCCCAGCCGATGTAGGCAAGCTGTGAAGCCCAACGTTCTTCAAGCTGTTTGGCAGTAGAATCCACACTCAGGTTTGAGTGTAGGGTGGATGTAGGTCTGAGGACCGAACCACCTAAAAAATCCTTTTGTCCTTTATGGTTTGATTCGTTGATTGCTTTTCACCAGATGCATACTAGGACCGTAATCCAACTGTGGTGATTGATTGAGTACGCATCTCTGATGCTTGACAGTTTGTCCATTGAATTTGTATTTCTCACTTCGTTCAAATCTTAAATTGATCAAAATTTCTAAAAGATCCATTCACCCCCCTCTGGATCTATTTCTATCAGCTCACGCATCCCATCAATTGGTATCAGAGCGATTTCTACACAAAAGGTCTAACAACCTGCAGATTCGTTCCTGGATTCGGGTTCGGTGCGTTGTTGGGTTGATCAGTGTCTCTCCCTTTGCTTTTGAATTGTCCTGCATTTGATTCTGTGATTTGATCTGAGGATGTCTTCGACTGTTGATTTTCTGAAGTATGAAGGTTTAGATTTTTATAACTGGCTCAATCAGTTCAGGGAACATGTGATGCAGATTAATCCTGATCTGTGGATAATTATTGCACACAGCCCTTATGAAGTTCCAAAGGATAGATCCTTATGGAAAGCTTCCGACAGACTGAAATTCTCCGAGAATCAGAGAGCCCTGAACCTAGTAAAAGGGGCGATAAATATTGATAAATTCTCTTGCATTGTCAATTGTTGCAGTGCCTTTGAAGTGCTCGACATGATAGCATCCAGCAGGAGCAGGGACGAAGTGAAATGCCTCATGGCTTCAGATGAAGATCTGGTTCAAGTTGAAGAAACGTCATCACAGGTAGACACTGACATTGTCAATCTCTCTTTTGAAGATATGGTAGACTTGAATGAACACCTGTTGATCAAGTATGATACAGTAAAATCTGAGAAAAGGAAATTGAAGAGAGAGCTGGACACACTAAAATCTGAGAATAAGAATTTGAAAAACAATTCGGCTGAAAATGTAGGTTCATGTAATGAATGTGCATTCTTGAAGGAATTAATTGAAGATTTAGATTCTGATGACAATATGCAGAAAAATTTAATCACTTCATTGAAAGAAGAAAACGACTCCTTGCTGGCTCAGAAGAAAGAAAATGATAAATTTCATGATAAATTGATTGAAGAAAACAGCCACTTGAAGGAACAGAATAAAAAGTTGATGGTTCTGAATACGGTCCTTTCTGACAAATGGCTAGCTTTTGAAAGAGGAAAATCAATCTTGGAGGAAAAAGAAGTGAACATAGAAATGAAGTTAACACAGGAAAATGAGACTCTGAAAAGTCTAAATGATAATTTACAAAATCAAGTTATTTCCTGTGAAGATCACATTGTTTCCTTGCAAACTGAAATTGAAGATCTAAAGAATTCATTGTCAAAGTTTGTTAAGGGAAAAGATAATTTGAACAAGCTGCTTGGAGCTAATGTGAATTTTCAGAAGGAGGGACTCGGTTACAATCCTATAATGAAGAAGGTTGATGGAAATAAATTGAAAACTGTTTTCGTTAGAAGTTCAGAACAAGAAAAACCTTCCACTTCATCTGTATTTCAGTTCACGGCCAAAAGAGGTGAAGAACAGGCAAAAAACTTAAAAAATGAAAGAAATCAGAAAAAGGCTGGAAGTAAAATGAAAACCAAATTCTCACCCATTGTTGTTAAAGCTTCTTCTGAATGTGGTACACCTTATGATATTGTGCATGATACAAAGCAATTCTCAATCCAGTCACATGCATACATCAAGAATACTTCATGCCATTACTGTGGCATAACAGGTCATCATATGCATGAGTGTAGAATAATGGTTCAAGATGAATTGAATACTAAGATGGTTCATGAAAAACCCCATGCATTCATGAGGAAGAAGAAAATCCAGTGCTTCTAATGTGGGAAGTTGGGTCATGTTACAGCTCACTGCTGGCATGCTCGGGGAGGAAAAAGAAGGTCAAAACCTGAGAATGTTCTTATGAACAAAACTGCTCTTAATAGAAAAATACCCGCATGTTTTGAATGTGGTAAAATTAGCCATCGAGCCTCTGAATGCTGGCATGCAAAAAGAGGTAACAATTCTCATGGAAGAACTGTCTCAACGAAAGTTCACCATGATTTGGAACTTGATAACAGAAAAACTTGGAAACCTAGGAGTGCATCAGAGAGAGGTGTCACTCAACTAAGAAGACCCGAGAATTTTTGGGTCCCCAAATTTGCAAATTAATCTATCTTTGCAGGCGTGCCTTGAAGAAGGAAATAAAGGGAAAATGAAACCAAGGCACACAAATGTTAGTTGAATTTAATTTCTTCTCTAGTTTACATATGTATATTTTCAGTTACAACTCCCTGCATGATTTCTATCCCTCTTTTATAATCCACGCCATGTCATTAATTCATGTTATTAGGAGGGTGCAATCTTGTAATGAGTACTAGATGGTGATTCTCATGCTGAAATTAATCATGCTAAATGATTAGGATTTTTGCATGAAGTTTAACATAACATCATCATTTAGAGTGACACTTCTGTGAGCTTTAAGAAGAACAAAAACAATAATGTTTGATGGAAATCTCTGCTCACCAGAGGGGGTGCTGAGTCTTTCTAAGGCAGCTGGTCATTAGAGGTATACCTGTTTGAAAAAGAGAATGTGAGATTGGGTATCTCTTCTGCTGTTTGAGCTAAAATGTTTGAATTGCTATGAGCTGTTGTCTCTTCTAGTGGAGTGTCACTGGTATTGGTTCAGTAAGCTAGATGTTACCTTGTGGTTGTTTAAAGTCTTGAGAGGCTGTACATTGCTCTAGTGAGAATCTTTTTGTTGTGTCAGATGATTCTGAAAATACTGGTGCCGGGTCTGTCACTGGAGTAAGCTGAAGTCTGGTTGAGGAGATTGTCTAAAGGCTGGATGAAGATTTATTTTATGAGAGTAGTGCTGGTGGGTTGATGGCCGTCCAAGCTGTGCTCTTTGGAAATGCTCTCACCCTGCTCACTTATGGCATTCATCTTCACCACCTGTCATTGGTCTATATCTCCCATCACTCTCCACCTTCTAAATGTTTCTGATTACTCAAGTCAGGGGGAGTAGTATATATATATATATATATATATATATATATATATATATATATATATATATATATACTGTCACCCTTACCCTCTTCAATAAGTAAATGCCCACATCACTCTGAACTAAAAATATCTTGCTGATCTAAATTGAGATGTAATTTATCGTGTATGAACATTAAATCCTATCCGAATAGTTCTCACAAATAACTATGAATGATTTCTCAATGTTTTTTGAAACAGTCCAAATTGGAAACATCTCTGTAAATGGTCTGCTATATGAAAATCTTTAGTAATAAGCCAATATGTTGGAAACCTAAGGCTTATATTCCTTCTTTTATGTCTTGTTAAAGAGATTCCTCTGATAAAACTGGGAATACGCCATAATGAAAGAAATCTTTGGCAGAGCAATGGCATGACATTTGAGAAACTGACCATCTGTTTCAAAGAAATTCAGTGGTTATGTCATGATAACTAATGCTAACTCTGC
Organism: Amorphophallus konjac; assembly: GCA_022559845.1. NCBI lineage: Eukaryota > Viridiplantae > Streptophyta > Magnoliopsida > Alismatales > Araceae > Amorphophallus > Amorphophallus konjac. The sequence continues at coordinate 274,835,437 of CM040119.1, read as the reverse complement.
TCATCATATGAAGTACGAAAGTTATTTACACTGAGTAACCAGGGTCTCTGGTGTTTGATAGACATGTCTCCTTGTGTAAAAAGGTGCAATTATACTGGAATACTCATCAGAAGTTTTTTTTAAAAAAAAAATTATAACAAAGAAAAGGGGGAGAGAAAGGAGTAATGGATTATATTCATGGTTGACCCATGGTTTTCTTCAGTTAATCTCTACAGACTCAAGAAAAATATAAAACTGGGTTCTTCAATCAGCTTTTGGCTAATGAAAAGGATCGTAAGATTAATGACCCTAATGACTGAGTTGTTTCCCTGAATAAGCTGTTTGACCTTCATTGATTTCAATTCATAAAAATTTTGTAAAGAACTATTCTGTGAGATATAATCTCATATTCTGTAAGCAGCTCCTCTACGAAGAAAGGCATTTTATTTTAAGAAAAGGGTATTTTGGGTATTATCTATTGAAGATTGGTAAAGTCGGTAGTATTCCCTTATATACGAAACCCTATCTTACTCTTTACCTTCTTACCCTTTCTTTCGAAGCCGAAGCGTCCTCCCACTCCGTGGCTTCTTCCCGCGTGCACAACCTGCAACCTTCCACGTCTCCAATCTTTCTCTACCACCCTCTCGGCTTTCACATTTCGTCTTACCTCCATCCTTGCCTCTATGTCTACTTCGTCAGCTGTGAGCAAAGGGAAGAGGAAGGCAGTGAAGCAGCCGCAGCCGGAAGATGCTATGTCTACGGTGGCCACTGTATAACCTCAAGGTTCGAAGAGACAGAAGAAAGCAGCTTCTACTGCGAGGAAGGGAGATTCGTCTACAAAGTCCACAGAGGAACCTGTGCTGATGTTGGAAGCCGGAAAGATTATACCCCCACGGTATATTGATTTTGCTGATCTAGAGATGACCTCCGAGTTCCCTGAGGTATTTGAGCTATTTGAATTCCAGCAATGGATAGAGTTCCTGAGCATTCATAGGGTGTATTGCCCTAGTTTGGTAGCAGAATTCTACAGCAACCTGAGATTCGATGCTGTTAATTTCACAATCTCCTCTCAGGTTAAAGGAAAAGTCATAGAGCTCTCTAGGCAGTCCCTTCATAGGACTCTAAGTATTCCCTTAGACGAAGAGATTGAAGGAGAATTCACGTTTAATCTACATGATGCTTTTGCCCTCATCACTGACTTACCCAGAAACTTTCATGATAAGTAGCAGACCAAGCTCGGTCATTCTAATACCAACAAATTGTCTGAACCAAAGAGACTACTCCATCACATTCTCACCTCCATGATTACTCCACAAGTAGGAGGAAGGGGTAGACTGACCGATTGCCAAAGGTTTATTCTCTACTGCTTGCTGAAGAAAATCAGAATCTGTCTACCGCACGTGATGATTCAGTTAATGGGAACGTGTAAGGAATCAAGAAGACATTCTCCTTTTGCTGCTCAGTTGACTACAATCTTCAAAGAGGAAAACATTTCCCTGGATGGTAATGTTGTGTCTACAATCCCCAAGATAAACATTTATAACATAAGTTTCATTAATACATTCATGAGGAGGAAAGGAGCCAAACGAAAGAGTACTCCTGTCACAAAGGATACTCTTCTGAAAATGGATAGAGAAACCCAGGCTGTGTCAGTACCTGAACAGCCTGTACAAGCCTCATCAGAAGAGACTCACATCCTTGAGTTGATTCAAAGTGAAAGTCAGACAGTTCCTTCTCCTTGGAAATCTGCTCAAGTACAAGCTAGTGGAAGTTTAGATGAGCAAGAACTACAACATGGCCAAACTGCAGCTATGCACCTGAGGCATCTCAGATTCATGAAACAGTCGTACAGAATGTCCAAAATAAGGATACCATTCAGGAATTAGACCACAATATCCATGAGATATTTGATGATTTTGGTCAACAGTCACAGAAAAGACCAATCACTGACCAAGCAGAGCTGGCTCAGGAAGAGGCTCCAATAGAAGAACTAACTAGTGACAGAGAAAAGGAAGTCATTATAGAAGAAGAGGAAATGAG